>OX336373.1:15175632-15378850 GCA_946902895.1 Fragum fragum | reverse complement strand
AATTTGCTGTGTTTACAAAGTAGAAAACAACCAGAGGGACAAGTGACTATTTGTAGATGTATAAACACAAAGACGATCGATTTAGGGTTAAGCACCCCTTCCTCTGAATAGAGCTGCTTTGTCTACCATCTCTGCACTTTGTATTTCATGGCAGCGTTGGAATGAAGACAACGTCCAGAGAGACAAGTTGCAAAATCGACTCATTGAGGGCTTAGGATCCCTTTCTCTGAATGGATACTCCTTATGTACCTGCTATGCAAATTACACTATTTTCTTGTTATTCTTCCCCCTACCTATCTATAGATCTATCTAGCTATCCATCTGTATATTTATCCATCTAGCTTTTCATCGATCTCTCTCTCTCTCTCTCTCTCTGATATGAAATCCGGGTTCAATATGACAGTAAAAAAAGACAATCAAAACCATAATGAAAATCAAATAAGCATATCAACGTTTTTGTGATGAAGATTGTTAGAATAGCTCTGATCAGTGTTTTTTATGAATATAGATCAAATCCAAATTTTCTCACAAGTGGCATCACTTTTTTATATATACCAAACGGCCATAACGAATATTCTTGTCTATCATAAATCGTATTTTTGGCGACCAATTTTTCATTTATAAATCTTGAATAAAGTTGAGCTTACAGTTTTCATGTCCCAAAGAAACACCATATAAATGACGTCACCATGACGTTAAAAAGGCGTAGGCCTACGATATTGTGATATTTTGCAGGTCCTGTGATACAGAGTGTGGGTTTAATACGAAATCCTGTTTCTGCATCCACTTTTCGACTTACGAGGAACTCGAAAAGTAGAATTTAGGAGATCTTACGTTCACTTTTCTAGTAGAAATGATAACCCGAAAAGTTGTTTGATCGGACATTTTGTCATTAAACATTCGACTTTCGCACGTTTAACTAGTGGAAATAAGAACTACTTACTTAAACTTGTCGCATTCATCTTTCGAGAAAGAGGCTTTAACATCGTCTGAATTAGAAAAGTTATTAAATTAAGCTCGCAAGGGCTCGTTCAATCATTTTATATTCTCGACTCCGTGAGTTCAGCTTGTCTCAAAGAAATTGTTATGACAGATCCTATGTATCTTTAAAGAACTTCATAGACCGCTGGCCTTGGAAAATAGATTCAAAATGCATTTAACTATAGAATCACGCAATGGGTGGCTTGGAAAAGTTATCAAATTAAGCTGGTCAAGACTCGTTTAATAATTTTCTATTCTGAACTCAGCATACAAAGATAAATTTCATAACCGATCCTATGTTTATTAAGCCACCACCCAAATTGATTTAAACTAACTATAAATCGTGCAACGGATAGTTTCGGCAATAAGGTCAATGAAGATGCTGAGGTTGGTTTTTGTTATTGTCGTTGTAGGGTGTTTGGGGATGGCATACGAAGCTCAATATATAACTTTCATACAAGGTACATTCCTTCAAAAAAATAATCGAAATTCAAAGAGCGATTTTAGGGAGGGAGATTTTAAAGATTTCACTATTTACTACACCTGGAAAAATACCCCCCCCCCCTTGAAAGCCGTATTTTTTCAACAAAACAAAACTGTTCGAGAAATTAAGATCTGAGAAACATTCCTGCAAAGGACAATGAAATCAAATACGCGGTTAAATAGAAAGCTTAACACTTTTCTATTTGCCACATACTTTGAAAATAAACTCTGGCCAAATAAAATCTGCTCTACGGATCTGAATTATTTCAGGGAATATAAGCAATATAGAGTGTTTAACAAAGCGATATCCTACGATAAATCCGGTATCTACCAACATAGGACACATTTCAAAGAAAAGCAATTATTTGAAGTATTTTGGTAGAAGATCATAAGCATTGCTACATGCTGAATTTCAATGCACTACGCTTACTATTTTCGGAGGAGATGATTGTTTTAAAGATCACCCTCTTTATTACTTTTAAAATCCGGGATCCCACAACATAGAGCCAATTTTCAGAGTAGTGCAATTCTTTGAAAAGTTTTAGTAGAGGGCCTGAAAGCGTTGGTACATACCAAATATAATGGCTTTAGGTCTTAGAGGTTAAAGAGATGTAGAAGATTTTTTAAACAAAATTCAATCGTTATTGCTAGGTTCTTTCGGAATTTGGCAGGAGAGGGTTTTTCTCAGATTTCTTCTTTATTGATATCTAAAATCAGGGATCCGACTTTTCAGACTATTATAATTCATTGATGTGTGTTGGTAGAAGGTCATAAGGCGATGGCCTTACAGTCTTTTTGAAGTTTTTTTCTTTCACTCGGTTGTCATGACAACCTTCAGATTTTTTAAGTATCTTAATTCTTAGAAATAGTTTAATCCAGGGATAAATTCTGTGAAGTTTGGTTGAAATTTGATGGTTAGTGTAGGAGGGGGAGATTTTTTGTAATTAGGAACAGACAGACGTACGAATAAATGGACGAAGGCACGGACGGGCGGACGGACGCTGCCTAATCACATTAGCTCTCCCCGAGCAGTTCGTAGTAAGGTTACTATTCAAACAATCAATCAAACCATGTAAGGTTATTTTTGCAGTGAATCAAATTCATTTGATGTTTGACGAATTCGAATTTTTCGACGAAATTTCGTAGATATTTGACCAAGGAATGTTCCCGCAAAAAGGATGTTCTCAACGTTATTTTTACCTTTACTGTCATAACAACCGAACTTCTTCAAAGAACACAATCATTTGAAGATATCGGGTTAACTGACCGACGGACACACGCAAGGACAAAGAGCAAAATGCCACGACATTAGCTGACCTTGCCCTCAGCCTGTGAAGATAACAATAACTAATTGCCGGATCGCAAAATCATTTTCCTTTTTTTTTTTTTTTTTTTTTTTGAAAATGTGAAGCATCTTTAACATCATTTTAGACTTATTTTCCAGGCTTGTGCACTTTTCTCTGTTTGTATTGCCACGAGTGCAAAGACGACACATAAACTAGGACACAAGTACCCATTGAATTAAAAAATAACAAAGCAACTGAAAATAATAATCAGCCCGTTGGAAACAGACAAATTATTCTTATTACGATAATGGTCTACTATAGAAAATGTTGGTTTGCTTTTGAGAGTGCTGCACTGTAATAATGTCAACGAATAATATATAGAGAGGATAATCGTTTGTTTCAGTGTAAGATCGATTTATATTTCATTGAGTGAACAACTAAAGCTTTATTTTCATGAGTGGCGAAGCCACGAGTGAAAATAAAGCTTTTGTTGTTCACGAAAAACAAACGGTTGTTCTATTTCTTTAATGCAAAAATTAGACAAAATGCGAAAGTTTTATGACAAATTTTCTTAAAACGCGTCATTTTGCACGTGACTGCTATGCAACGCTTATGATTGATTGATTGAATGGGGTTTAACGCCGCTTTTAACAGTATTTCAGTTATATCGCGGCGGCTGGAGCACCTAACAATGGATTCCTGGTATTTCTCACACCAGTACTACCACTACATCCTTTCCTAGCCTCCAGCTGCTATCCCACTTAGGTTTACGATTATCCACCCATTGGTGAGAGACAATGTCGGAAAGAATATTTGCCGCCGCCTGGGATCGAACCCATTACACCCATGATTGAAGATTAGGAGTCTGGCGCGCTACCGACTGCGCTATGACGGCGGCCGCAACGCTTATGATGACGTCACTTATTTGGCTCTGCTTAGATAACGTCAGATAGGGTGAAATGAACGAAAGCGGGCATAAGTTTTTGATAATTTCACTGTATAGGCAGTGAGTTTATCAAATGTTTATCAAATGATAATCTACCGTTATTTCTCGATAATCCACCTGAAAGCATTAAAGAAAGTGCAACTACACGTACCTTAACCCATTACCACAAGAAAATTTTATACAGGTCCAAATTGAAAGAAGTTGCAGACGACAATTTCAAGTTGATGAAATTTTAACAATCTTTGTCTTTTGTGGCAGAAATGAGTGTGGATAATGAAGCAATTGGTTGTAACAAGCAATTTTCTTCATTTTCCACAATGTTTTCTAAAGTTTTCTTATTTAGGGGCGTTTAAAAGCATCACTGTGTGGGAATTGGTTAACTAAACACTTTTAATCCTTTTCATACTGAACTCGGATAATCCAGCTTTGACAGTAGGTAAAGACAAAGATCAGCCTACACATTTATGCAAATTATCGTCTACACTACCTGCTTGTTCGTTATAAGCCAGAGTTATTAATGAGATAAATTCCATTTTCAAATCAAAAAGTTACCCTACAATTAGTGATTATCGGGCTTCAGTCCTTTCATTTAAATGTAGTTTTTTAGAGGATTAAAATTCAGCATGGCTAGGGTTAAAATACTGCGAAAATATGGTAAATGTAGAATAACCCAAGTATGCAAACGAGCGGGGTGGAGTAATTCAGTCACAACGCAAAATCAACTTGCAATGGTCCCCCAAAGATTTAATTTGAGTCGAAGATCATTTTGTCAAATCATACAGTCAACATTGCTTTTAGACCTTTGGTATTGTTAGTCTGTCTGCATCTTAACCCATTCACAGACACTAACGCTTTTGGCGTCCTCGAGAAAAAAAAATCTCTGGAAAACATTGTACACAATTAAGATATTACATCTAACACGCATTTTTTTTTTAAATATTTCACATGTTTTCAACCTCAAAAGACAAAGAAATTTAAGAGTTCACAAACTAAAATTGTCATCTGCTACACCTTTGAATTCTGATAATTTCTTTTTTTCTTTTTTTTTTTTTTTTTGTTTGTTTGTGTGTTTGGGAACGCGTTAAAATTCGTGCTTGTCCGATTTGGAAGAAGTTGCAGACGACACAAAATATTTTCTCAGGTATTGAATCACAGGGACGTAAAAGCCTTGGATTGTCAGGAAAGAGTTAAAGGAATGACATAGAATATAGAAGAAAATACCTTGTTGGATGCCAGCTCCGGTAAAAAGCGCCTAGAAACAGGTCGCCGACCACGCCCACTTAACTCCGACATTGCGGTTCTACTAGGGTAATAAATGACACTTTTTTCAAAATGTGTTATCTGGGACATGGAATAAATGTTAGGTCTTTGGTGACCTAAACGTCGTTACTACAGCTGTAGTAGCGACGTTTAAGTCGCCAAAACCAACAAAATTGCTTAACATGAATATCTGAATTGGAAGTTCACTTCTGGTATAAATGAACTGTTTGATTGGTCAATCCAGTTATTGATCGACAAACAAGATCGGACAATTATTATTATATAAGGTACAAGTAAATGCCTTGGGTGACAGTTTAGACATATAGAAAATTCGCTTAGCTTCAAACCATGCTTCTCTGATCGATGGGATAAGAAATAAAAACTACAAATTGAGTCCGTTTTTGAGGGGTAGGGATGGGACCATGAAAAGACTTAAAAAACGGTAAAATTGGTATCAAGCGATCAATCAATTGACAGCCAAAAAGTGGTCGCTTAACCCATTACCAGACGGCTATATTTTAGACTAAAAGTTGAAAGAAGTTGCAGACGATAATTTAAAATTTATGAAATTTTGGATTCTTTTCAACCTTCTGGGTAGAAAACATTTTGGAAAATGAAGAAATTGCTTGTAACAAGCAATTTCTTCATTTTCCACAATTTTTCCTAAGCTATTTTCCTTAGGGGCGTCTAAAAGCGTCACTGAGTGGGAATGGTTCAAGCGAATGGTCGAGTATATTTTTGTAATATAATTATATAAAGGATCGATCAAATTGCAATAGAAAAACATAGCAGAATTCTCACTTAATTCTATGTTGTTTGAATTCCTTAGAATCACCTCATTGAGATGATTCCTTTCACGTCGAACAATGGCGGAATTAGTTTCGATATTTTGTTTTAGAAATAACCTAGTTTCAGAGCTTTAATTTGCCTTTGGGGGTATAATTTTGATCATGGTAGCTAAGTGAAAATGGATACTTAATAGAGGTCGTCGCTTTTGCAAGACGAATGGACTGTAAAGCCATATTCTTCCTTCAAAACTACCAGGATAAATAAACCTAAGAAAAAATCCAGTAAATAGACACCTGCGACCACTAGAAAGTCTTGCCATTTTTGTAACCTAATTCCATCCTTTGGGAAAAGTCTGGCATTTTCTTTTTAGATGAACATTTCTCCATTTTTACCCCTGAGAGACATGTGGTCGCAATGTCAATTTAATGGTAGATTTATAAAGTTAGTTTTGGATTACCCATTAAATAAGGCCTAATTAGAGGTTCGATTACAACAGCTTATGTAAGAATATATACGTATTCTAGTGGGCGACCAAAAATTCGTAAATGCAGCATAAAGAAGCCGTAGTTAAGATATTATAGTCGCTCGCAGGCCACGTGCAAAAGGCTATTTGAGAGATACCGTCTGAATTATTTTTGTTTGACTTTCAACATTTTTTTTCATCTTTTTTTTAGATTTCACTCGGGTCTATATTCCTAATTCTCAGTTCTATCCTATTTTCTATTGTAACAACCCTTCATATGCCAATAATTTAATTTTTAGTTTCGTCTATCAAAAACGAGTTTTCTGATTGTTCGAAAAAGATTATTCATAACTCCATGAACAAAATTTTGAGCACACAGAGATTTCGTATGCTTCCGCACAGAATAGTCCCATACAAAAAGGTATCAGAGTTTGTAAAATATTTGCTTTTTTCACTCGATCCTATTAAATTATAAGAAATAAAAAACATATTTCTTTATGTTCGCGTATGCTTTATGCTTCGCGTATTCATACAGTGTGATTAGTTTTTTCGCTTCATACCTCCATGAAAGCAAAAAATATTCTCTTCATCACTTAATTATACTTCCTTTTGGTCTAATTGACAGATCGCTGACCCCGCCCACTGACCTCCGACAGGAAGTTCCACTTTGATATTAAATGGCGTTATTTTGCAACATTTATGGTCAGTAACATGTATCAAAAAGTTGGTTGGCGACTTAAATGTTGTAACTTCAGCTTAAATAAGATGTAGTTACGACTTTCAAGTCGCCAAAACCAACAAAAATACTTCATATAAATGTCGACAAATTTACGGAGTTCAAAGGTCACTTCCGGTATAAATTAGTGATTTGATAAGTCGATTGATGCTTTGATTGATATCGCGATCCGCCATTTCCACACAAGCCCGCGTTTTTCGGCCCTCAAGGAAAAGGCTCTCAAAAACATTGTGGAAAATGAAGATAATTTGCTTATTTCAAACACATTTTCATTACCCACAATACTTTCTACCCTAAAAGACAAAAAATTCTTAAATTGCATTAACTTGTCGTCTACAACTGCTTTGTATTTGGACCAGTTTAAAATTCTGTCGTCTTTTAATGCGTTTTACCTTTTCCTGATTTTTGAAGTTTCAGACAGGTCCAAGTTGATAGAGGTTGCTGACGACAAGGAAAATTGGATGCAATTTGACACGAAACCATCTCTTTGGGTAGAAACTTTTATGATGGAAGAAATTGCTTGGTACAAGCAATTTCATCTTTTTCCATAATGTTTTTTCAAGTATAAAATAACAACGCCGTAATCCAAGGTTTGTTATGCAAAAGGTTTAAGAAAGATTTGACTGTGTTTCCTCATTTCCTTATCATCGCCATCGTAGTAGTTCCTGTTGGAAGGACGCCTGAAGAGAGCGGTTAATTCTAGGGAAAAATGAATTGGGCCTCACCCGGTTCTTTAATTGACCGATCGCTGGCCCAGCCCACTTACTGCATTGACCCTGCCTATTGGCTCCAACAGGAAGTTTCAGACTGAAAGAAGTTGCAGACGACATTTGAAGCTAAAACTACATAATAAATAATAGCAATAAGATCGCATAGCCGACTTCAAAGGACGACATCAATAAAAGCCTGTTTTTTTTTTCTTAGGTGCAATCAAAAGTATTCGAAGGAAACTGATACAAGCATCATTCCTGAAGTATTATCTGCAAAGAAGATTTATGAAGTTATAGTTTACGGTTAGACGGACGCACGACAGACACAACGCCATGACAATAGCCTGCTGGCTTTCAACCAGTACAGCTAAAAAGTAAGTCCATTTCAAAACAAGAAGCCCATGAGGGCCTGAGACGCTCTACTGGTTATCAAGTTTTACGTTAAAGAAATCTGATATTTCAAGGAAGTTAATTGCTCAAAGAAGAATGCATAAAGAAAAAAAGGGTTTTATCCTCTTTATCATTTTAAGCAACAATCCTCAAGGCCCCTTTTCCCATGTTTCATGACGGATCCACTCCATTTCCAAAAGAAAGTTACCTTATGACCCTACAATCATTCTGTGAATATTTCATCAGAATCTGACAATAATTGTGGACTTTATCACATAAACAGGATTGTTTTGAATGAAAATCAATAAGGCCCCTTTTCCTGTGTTTTCTGATGGATCAATTTCATTCCAAAAGGAACTTTCCTTACAACCCGACAATTGTCCTGTGAAATTTAAAAGACAATTTGATAATGATTGTGATCTTCATCACATACACAAGAATGTTTTGAATGATAATCTGTAAGGCCCCTTTTCCTGTGTCTCGAATGCCACAATTATTCCATGCATCTTTGAAGAGAATCCAATAAAACTGCTGACTTTATTGTGTTAACAAAGATATTAAATTCAAGTTCTCATAAGGCCCCTTTTCCTATGATATTTTACTGTTGGTTTTATCATTCTGTGAAAGTTAAAAGTGAATCCGATGAAATATTGGGAATTCATTATGTTTACTAGATTATTTAAAAAAAATCATATGGCCCCTTTTTACATAATACTTGATGGATTGTACCCAGTTCTGAAAAGAACCATTTAAGTGATTGTACAATCATTCTGTGAAATTTTGAAGTGAATCCGGTGAAATCAAGGGACATCATTGTGTTAACCAGCATATTTAAGAGAGTTTTTCATAAGGCCCCTTTTTATGTGACACTTGCCATAATCAGATCCACTGTCAAAATCAACAATTAGATTGATGGTACAATCAATCTGTGTAATCTGTGGAATTTATTGTGTTAATGAGTTTAAAGTTAAATCTTCATAGGGCCCCTTTTTTCATGATACTTTACAGAAAAACCAAATTTAAAAAGGAACAATTCTAATGAAGGTACAATCATTCTTTAAAAGTTAAAGAGAATCAATGAAAACAGTGGACTGAAGTGCGTCAAGAATTTTTGTAACAAAATTTTCATAAGGCCCCCTTTTCCATGAAACTTAACAAATCAGACCCAATGTACAAAGGAACAATCCTAATGATAGTTTGAAGAAAATTATAAAGACTGAGGACTTTATTGTAATTATGATGTTTTGTAATAAAATTTTTATAAGGTCCCTTTTCTTGTGTCACTTAACCAATCAGACCTAATTTACAAAGGAACAATCCAAATGTTGGAACAATCATTCTATTAAAGTTTGAAGAGATTCTGATAAAGACTGAGGACATTGTTGTGTTTATGAGGATTTGGTAATAATTTTAAATACAGCCCCTTTCCTATGATACTAGACAGATCAGGCCAAATTTGGAAAGAAACAATCCTAATGATGGTACAAACATTCTGTGAAAGTTTGAACAGAATCTGATGAAAACTGCAGACTTTATCTTGGTATCAAATTTTTAGAATAAAATTTTCATAAGGCTCCTTTTCCCGTGATACTTGAAGGATCAGGTCTTATGTCAGCATCAACAATCGTGATTATTGTACAATGATTCTGTGAAGGTTTGAATAAAACCCAATGAAAGCTATGGACTTGGTTACAAGGATTATAGATAAAATTCTCAAAAGGCCCTTTTCCCATGATACTAGACAGATCACGCCTAATTTGAAAAGAAAGAATCCTTATGATGGAATAATCATTCTGTGAAAGTTTTAACAGAATCTGATGAAAACTGTTGACTTTATTGTGGTACAATGATTTTTAAAATTAAATTTCATATTGCTCCTTTTTCTGTGATACTTGACGGATGAGGTCTAATGCAAACATCAACAATCATTATTATTGTACAATTATTCTGTGAATGTTTGAAGAAAATCCGATGAAAGCTCTGGACTTGGTTACAAGGATTTATAAATGAAGTTTTCATAAGGCCCCTTTTCCTATGTTTCTTGACAGTTCAAACCCTGTTATGATAGTTATGACCTTCCAATCATTCTGTGAAAGTTTCAGCAAAATCTGATCAAAGCTGTGGGCTTCATTGCGTTAACAGGGTTTTATTAATTGAATTTTCATATAGCCCCTTTTCCCATGTTACTTGATGGATCTGAACCAATTCAAAAGGGAACTCTTCTTACAAAAGTATAATTATTCTGTTTGAGTATAAACACAACCCCATCTCATCTGTGGACTTACAAGCATTAATTAAGATTTTTTTAATTGAATTTTCCTAATGCCCCTTTTCCTATGTTTCTCAATTGATCAGACCCAATTTGAAAGGAACAATCCTTATGATGGTACAATCATTATGTGAAAGTTTGAAGTCAATCAGGTGAAATCTAGGGCCATGATGTGTTAACTAAGATTTTTTTTATTAAATTTTCATAGGGCCCCTTTTCCCATGAAACTTGATGGATCAAACCTACTTCCGAAAGGAACAATCCATTAAATGCTATAATCATTTTGGGAATGTTTGAATAGAATTTGTTGAAAACTATGGACTCTATTGTGTTTACGAGGACTTTTTCAATCCAGTTTTTTCCCGTGGTCCTTGACTGATCATACCAAATTTTGAAAGGAACAATTCTTATAATGGTACAATCATTCTGTGAATGTTTGAAGTCAATCAGATGAAAACTGTGGACTCTAGAGTGTTAACAAAGATCTTTGAATTAAGTTTTAATAAGGCCCCTTTTCCTATCTTTCTTGAGGAATCATATCCGATTCCAAAAGGTACAATCCTTATGATGGTACAATCATTCTGTGAAAGTTTGAAGAGTATCCGTTGAAAATTGTTGGCTCTAGATTATTGATGATAATTTTTTATCAAAATTTTGATAAGGCCCCTTTTTCCTGTGTTTCTTGACGGATCATCCCCAATTTTGAATCCTTATGATAGTAGAATCATTCTGTGAAAGTTTGAAGGGAATCTGATGAAAACTGTTGACTCCAGAGTGTTAAAGAGGATTTCTTAAAAAAAAATCGATTATATTTTCATAAGGCCCCTTTTCCCGTGTTTCCTGATGGATCTGATCAAATTCCCAAAGGAACAATCCTTATAATGGTACAATCATTCTGTGAAAGTTTAAATACAATCTGATGAAAACTGTGGACTCTAGAGTGTTAACGGGGAATTTTTAATTAAATTTTCATTAGGCCCCTTCTCTGTGTTTCTTGACAGATCAGACCCATTTTCGAAAGGAACGAACCTTATGATAGTACAATCATTCTGTGAAAGCTTGAAGAGAATCCGATGAAAACTGTGGACTCTATCGCGTAAACGAGGATTTCTAATTGAATTTTTAATTGAATTTTCATAAGGCCCCTTTTCCCTTGTTTCTTGACGGATCATACCATTTTCGAAAGGAACGATCCTTATGTTGGAACAATCATGCTGTGAAATTTTAGATACAATCTGATGAAAACTGTGGACTCAAGAGTGTTAACGAGTTTTTTTCTAATTAAATTTTCATAAGGCCCCTTTTCCCGTGTTTCTTGACGGATCATACCGATTTCTGAAAGGAACGATCCTTATGATGGTACAATCATTCCGAGAAAGTTTGAAGAGAATCCGATGAAAACTGTGGACTCTATCGCCTAAACGAGGATTTTTAATTGAATTTTTAATTGAATTTTTATAAGGCCCCTCTTCCCGTGTTTCTTGACGGATCATACCCATTTTCGAAAGGAACGATCCTTATGATGGTACACTCATTCTGTGAAAGTTTGAAGGGAATCCTATGAAAAATGTGGACTCTATCGCGTAAACAAGGAAAAGCTTAACGGACGGACGACGGACGGATGCACGGACGCCGGACGGGAAAAAGCCATCGCTATAGCTCTAGTGGCCTTCGGCCAGTAGAGCTAAAAACTGCGGGATACCAACAGCGGAAAGCTGGATCACTGATGTGCGTAGTGATAAAGGGCGACTTCGACTAATACCAACATTTTTACCCCAGACTGGTACAACTGAGCCTACTAGATTCTGAGCGGTATTTAGAACCGGGCCACGATCACAAGTGACGTTCAAAGAAATCGTTTGAAAACGGTCAATCGAGTGGTGGCCCGAGAAGCAAACCGGCTACAATCGAATAGGTTCAATGACGACATACTCGATAACGGTAGGAACTTAAGTACGAAAAAGGGACCAGTCGAAATCACATATTTGAAATTTAGCTCTGCGTTCTACTTGCATGTACTTCTTTTTCGAGAGTTTTCTTTTAATGCATATTAAAGTATATCAAGTGATCTCACCGATTCACTTACACCCGGCTAAGCACAACTAACCGGATAATGGTAACCAAACTCGCGATGTCAATCAAATTTTAAGGATTTCAATATTTCTGTTGGCATTAGTATGCAGTAGCCAGATTCAATCCATTCTTATTTTTTGACATATTTCAGCAAATCTTGCCTCCGTAATGATGGTCACTTTCTGTGTCAATGATTCAAGTTCAACTTAACATAGGGCTAACCCAATCTTGATTAGATTATATTAACAAGAGGCCCATGAGGGCCTGAGACGCTCTACTGGTTATCAATTTTTCCGTTAAAGAAATCTGATATTTGAGGAAGTTAACTGCTCAAAGAAGAATGCATTAAGAAAAAAAAGGGGGGGGGTTTATCCCCTTTATCATTTTAAGCAACAATCCTCAAGGCCCCTTTTTCCATGTTTCATGGCGGATCCACTCCATTTCCAAAAGAAAGTTACCTTATGACCCTACAACCATTCTGTGAATATTTCATCAGAATCTGACAATAATTGTGGACTTTATCACATAAACAGGATTGTTTTGAATGAAAATCAATAAGGCCCCTTTTCCTGTGTTTTCTGATGGATCAATTTCATTCCAAAAGGAACTTTCCTTACAACCCGACAATTGTCCTGTGAAATATAAAAGACAATTTGATAATGATAGTGATCTTCATCACATACACAAGGATGTTTTGAATGATAATCTGTGAGGCCCCTTTTCCTGTGTTTCGAATGCCACAATTATGCCATGCATCTTTGAAGAGAATCCAATAAAACTGTTGACTTTATTGTGTTAACAAAGATACTAAATTCAAGTTCTCATAAGGCCCCTTTTCCCGGGATATTTTACTGTTGGTTTTATCATTCTGTAAAAGTTAAAAGTGAATCCAATGAAATATTGGGAACTCATTATGTTTACTAGAATATTTAAAAAAAATCATATGGCCCCTTTTTACATGATACTTGATGGATTGTACCCAGTTCTGAAAAGAACCATTTAAGTATTCTTACAATCATTCTGTGAAATTTTGAAGTGAATCCGGTGAAATCAAGGGACATCATTGTGTTAACCAGAATATTTAAGAGAGTTTTTCATAAGGCCCCTTTTTATGTGACCCTTGCTATAGTCAGATCCACTGACAAAATCAACAATTGGAATGATGGTACAATCAATCTGTTTAATCTGTGGAATTTATTGTGTTAATGAGTTTATAGTGAAATCTTCAGAGGGCCCCTTTTCTCATGATACTGTACAGAACAAACCATATTTCAAAAGGAATTGTGTCAAGAATTTTTGTAACAAAATTTTCATAAGGCCCCCTTTTTCCGTGAAACTTAACAAATCAGACCCAATGTACAAAGGAACAATCCTAATGATAATTTGAAGAAAATGATAAAGACTGAGGACTTTATTGTAATTATGATGTTTTGTAATAAAATTTTCATAAGGTCCCTTTTCTTTTGTCACTTAACCAATCAGACCTAATCTACAAAGGAACAATCCAAATGATGGTACAATCATTCTATTAAAGTTTGAAGAGATTCTGATAAAGACTGAGGGCATTGTTGTGTTTATGAGGATTTGGTAATAATTTTTCATACAGCCCCTTTTCCTATGATACTAGACAGATCAGGCCCAATTTGGAAAGAGACAATCCTTATGATGGTACAAACATTCTGTGAAAGTTTGAACAGAACCTGATTGAAACTGCAGACTTTATCTTGGTGTCAAGTTTATAAAATAAAATTTTCATAAGGCTCCTTTTCCTGTGATACTTGAAGGATCAGGTCTCATGTCAGCATCAACAATCGTGATTATTGTACAATGATTCTCTGAAGGTTTGAATAAAATCCAATGAAAGCTCTGGACTTGGTTTCAGGGATTATAGATAAAATTCTCAAAAGGCCCCTTTTCCCATGATACTAGAGGGATCACGCCTTATTTGAAAAGAAAGAATCCTCGTGATGGAATAATCATTCTGTGAAAGTTTTAACAGAATCTAATGAAAACTGTTGACTTTATTGTGGTACAATGATTTTGAAATTAAATTTCATAGTGCTCCTTTTTCTGTGATACTTGACGGATCAGGTCTAATGCAAACATCAACAATCGTTATTATTGTAAAATTATTCTGTGAATGTTTGAAGAAAATCCGATGAAAGCTCTGGACTTGGTAACAAGGATTTATAAATGAAATTTTCATAAGGCCCCTTTTCCTGCGTTTCTTGACAGTTCAAACCCTGTTATGAAAAGAATGATAGTTATGACCTTCCAATCATTCTGTGAAAGTTTCAACAAAATCTGACCAAAGCTGTGTGCTTCATTGTGTTAACAGGGTTTTATTAATTGAATTTTCATATAGCCCCTTTTCCCATGTTACTTGATGGATCTGAACCAATTCCAAAGGGAACTCTTCTTACAAAAGTATAATTATTCTGTTTGAGTATAAACACAACCCCATCTCATCTGTGGACTTACAAGCATTAATTAAGATTTTTTTAATTGAATTTTCCTAATGCCCCTTTTCCTATGTTTCTCAATTGATCAGACCCAATTTGAAAGGAACAATCCTTATGATGGTACAATCATTATGTGAAAGTTTGAAGTCAATCAGGTGAAATCTAGGGCCGTGATGAGTTAACTAAGATTTTTTTTATTAAATTTTCATAGGGCCCCTTTTCCCATGAAACTTGATGGATCAAACCTACTTCCGAAAGGAAAAATCCATTTAATGTTATAATCATTCTGGGAATGTTTGAAGAGAATTTGTTGAAAACTATGGACTCTATTGTGTTTACGAGGACTTTTTCAATCCAGTTTTTATCGGGCCCCTTTTTCCCGTGGTCCTTGACTGATCATACCAAATTTTTAAAGGAACAATTCTTATGATGTTACAATCATTCTGTGAAAGTTTGAAGTCAATCAGATGAAAACTATGGTTTCTAGAGTGTTAACAAAGATCTTTGAATTAAATTTTAATAAGGCCCCTGATCCTGTTTCTTCAGGAATCATATCCGATTCCAAAAGGAACAATCCTTATGATGGTACAATCATTCTGTGTAAGTTTGAAGAGAATCCGTTGAAAATTGTTGGCTCTAGATTATTTATAAGAATTTTTATTAAAATATAATCTGATGAAAACTGTGGACTCTAGAGTGTTAATGAGGGTTTTTTAATTAAAATTTTCCCGTGTTTCTTGACAGATCAGACCCATTTTCGAAAGGAACGATCCTTATGATGGTACAATCATTCTGTGAAAGTTTGAAGAGAACCCGACGAAAACTGTTGACTCTATCGCGTAAACGAGGATTTTTTAATTAAGTTTTTAATTGAATTTTCATTGACTCCTATTCCCGTGTTTCTTGACAGATCAGACCCATTTTCGAAAGGAACGATCCTTATGATGGTACAATCATTCTGTGAAAGTTTGAAGAGAACCCGACGAAAACTGTGGACTCTATCGCGTAAACGAGGATTTTTTAATTAAGTTTTTAATTGAATTTTCATTGACTCCTATTCCCATGTTTCTTGACGGATCATACCAAATTTCGAAAGGAACGATCCTTATGATGGTACAATCATTCTGTGAAAGTTTGAAGAGAATCCGATGAAAACTGTGGACTCTATCGCGTCGCGTAAACGAGGATTTTTTAATTCAGTTTTAATAAGGCCCTTTTTACCATGTTTCTTGACGGATCAAACCAACTTTCGAAAGAAACGATCCTTATGATGGTACAATCATTCTGTGAAAGTTTGGATTGAATCTGATGTAAACTCTGGACTCTAGAGTGTTAACGAGAATTTTTTTTATTAAATTTTCATTGGGCCCCTTTTTCCGTGTTTCTAGACAGATCATACCAATTTTCGAAAGGAACGATCCTTATGATGGTAAAATCATTCTGAGAAAGTTTGAAGAGAATCCGATGAGCACTGTGGACTCTATCTCATAAACGAGAATTTTTAATGGAATTTTTAATTAAATTCAAATAAGGCCCCTTTTCCCTTTGTTTCTTGACGGATCATACCAAATTTCGAAAGGATCGATCCTTATGTTGGTACAATCATTCTGTGAAAGTTTGAGGAGAATCTGATGAGAACTGCGGACTCTATCGCGTAAACGAGGATTTCTTAATTGAATTTTTATAAGGCCCCTTTTCCCGTGTTTCTTGACGGATCATACCCATTTTCGAAAGGATCGATCCTTATGATGGGACAATCATTCTGAGAAAGTTTGAAGAGAATCCGATGAAAACTGTGGACTCTATCGCGTAAACGAGGATTTTTAATTGAATTTTTAATTAAATTTTCATAAGGCCCCTTTTCCAGTGTTTCTTGACGGATCTTACCCAATTTCGAAAGGAACGATCCTTTTGATGGTACAATCATTCTGTGAAAGTTTGAAGAGAATCCGATGAAAACTGTGGACTTTATTGCGTGAACGAGGATTTTATAAGTTATAATTAGGCCCCTTTTCCAGTGTTTCTTGACGGATCTGACCAAATTTCGAAAGGAACGATCCGTATGTTGGAACAACCATTCTGTGAAAGTTTGAAGGGAATCTGATGAAAACTGTGGACTCTATCGCGTAAACAAGTAAAAATTAAACGGACGGACGTCGGACGGACGCCGGACAGGAAAAAGCCATCGCTATAGCTCTAGTGGCCTTCGGCCAGTAGAGCTAAAAATCATCATAAAAGTGGACACCATACGTGTCAGTCCTTTTAGCTCAAGTCATGTAACAGTTAAAGCACTTTGATTTAACATTCGAAGTTATGGATTTGGTCCTTTGGATGCAATGCATTATTAGCTCACCTGAGCTCGAAGTGCTCTTGGGGAGCTATTGTGATCGGTCATCGTCCGTCGTCCGTCCGTCCGTTCACAATTACAAAAAAAATCTTCTCCTCCTAAACTAACCATGGAATTTCAACAAAACTTCACAGAAATGATCCTTAGGTCTCGCTCTTTCAAAACTCTTCAAAGAATTGAAATCCGTGAAGAACCCTGGTTGCCATGGCAGCAGAGTGAAAAAACTTTAAAAATCTTCTGCTCCCAAGCGGTATGGCCTAGAGCTTAGATATTTGCTACAAATCATCATCTATTGACCCTCTACCAAAATGCTTCAAAGATTTACCGTATTATGAAAATTAGCCCTTTTCTGGGCGATCCCTGATTTTACATAGAAATAAAGAAAGAAATTTTTAAAAATCTTCTTCTCCCAAACCATAGGGCCTAGAGCTTTGATATTTGGTACAAATCATCATATATTGACCCTTTACCAAAATACTTCAAAGAATTATCGTATTCTGAAATTAGCCCTTTTTTGTGATCCCTGATTTTACATAGAAATAAAGAAGGAAATCTTTTAAAATCTTCTCCTCCCAAACAATAAGGCCTACAGCTTTGATATTTATTTCAAATCATCATCTATTGACCCTCTACCAAAATACTTCAAAGAATTACCGTATTCTGAAAATTAGCCCTCTTCTTGGTAATCCCTGAATTTACATAGAATAAAAGAAGGAAAACTTAAAAAATCTTCTTCTCCCAAATCAATTGGCTTCGAACTTTAATATTTGGTACAAATCATCATCTTTTGACACTCTACCAAAATACTTCAAAGAATTACATTATTATGAAAATTGGCCTTTTTCGGGCGATCCCTGATTTTACATAGAATAAAAGAAGGAAAACTTTAAAAATCTTCTTCTCCCAAACCATAAGGCCTAGAGCTTTGATATTTGGTCCTTATCATCATATATTGACCGTCTACCAAATACTTAAAAAAAATAGCCCTTTTCTGTGCAATCCCTAATTTTAGTTCGGAATAAATAATGATATCTTTGAAAAACCTTCTTATCCTAAACCATTAGGCTTACAGCTTTTATACTTGGCATGTATTGATGTCTTTACTTCAAAGCATTACCATATTCAGGAAATTAGTGCTATATGGTGGGATCACCAATATACCTAGGATTAAAAGAGAAATCGTCTTCTCCAAAAAATTAGACAGAGGGCTTTGCTATTTTGTTTATATCATACTCAGGTGAGCGATTTAGGACCATCATGGTCCTCTTGTTTATTGACAGCCGCGATTGGTCTATTTAGATCTTATACCAACCGTAAATGAAATACGTAGCTTTACTGAAAGGTCGAGATATGCAAACTAAATGAATGATTTGATTGGTCGGTCACTTTTAATTGATAGCGATGATTTGTCTAATGGGATCTTATTTCTTCCACGTTCTCTTATTCCCCCTTTTATGTCCACTCAAGTTCATGTCTCGTGTCATGTGTTGTTCAAAATTTGGAGTACATTGGACCTTATTAATCTTTTCAAAATAATTCAATTAATTCTCGAAGCTTTTACGTCCCACTTAACAACTACGATCACAAAAAGATGTGATTAATCTATTACCAGAAAACACAATTTTAGATGGATCCATGTTCACAAAAGTTCCAGACAGGTTTTAGTTGATGAAATTTACATATAATCTTTTGAAAGAAAACATTATGGATAATGAATGGAGAAATTGCTTCTTACAAGAAATTCATTTCCGAAGCTTTTTTCTAGGGAGAGGGGTTAACCATGAAACTCTATAGTAATAGCTAAAATAAAACCTTTCTTTATTTTGAAATGAAGAAGACAAGGTGAAATTGAAATGAGTGCTATAAAAATCAATTTTGTGGAATGCAAATTTCCGAGTTGATAAACACATAATTTTCTATTATGATATATAACTTTATTTCCCATATGGTGATATAACTCAAGTTTACAGTTTAAATTATCTTCAATACAAACAATTCAAAGTTTTTAAAATCTAATTTTCTGTTCAAAAATTATTTTCACAAATTCTGCGTCAAGTTTGTACAGTCAATTCTGCTCTAGCACAAACAACAAGAGGACAGCAACGCTCGACTATTCTGAGTGCTGGATAGTAACAAAATTCAATTTTGACATGCGGCATAATACCTAAGTAGTAAAAGAGATAAAAATCTTTCAAATAAGTCAAACAAAGATTTCTAATTCCAAAAGGTATTAAACTCCACTATAATAAATATAATTGTAATGAATCTTTGTCTAGAAGATGATATGATGGTTAATGTATGTAAGAGTAATGAATATATATTTAGTGGCTGATATTATTGTCATAAAAACATGTGCGATAGCATTGGTAGAAAGAGATTTTTTAAAGTTCAACATCTTATTCATTCTAAATCAACATAGTTGACAAGAGAATATAATTTTCACTACTAATTTAACATAATTAAGTTTGCACGTGAACGATATTAAACATAAGGAATAGCTAGTATAAATAACATTAAACAAGAGATATACGAAAGTTGCACGCAAGGTTTAACCAAGAATTTTTAGGTCCAAAAACGGTTAAAACTCCATTATAATAGACGTAATTGTAATGAATCTTTGCCTAGAAGATGATATGATAGTCATTAAAGCATGTGCAAAGTTTCAAAGCAATAGCATTATTAGAATGAGAGTTATTAAAGATATATTTCAATGCACGTAAGGTTTAACCAAGAATTTAGTCAAAAGGGAAAAAATTCCACCGAATGAATTTAAGAGTAATGAAGATATATTTAGTGTTATAAAAACATGTGCATAGTTTTAAAGCAAAAGCATAATTAGAAAGAGAGTTATTAAAGACGTATGACAGTTGCATGTAAGGTCTAACCAAGAATTTCCAAGTCTTGAAAGGGTTAAAATTCCACTAGAATAATGTCAGAGTAATGAATCCTTATCTAGATGGTGATATTATTGTCACAAAAACATGTTCAAAGTTTCAAAACAATAGCATTATTAGAAACTGAGATATGACACTTGCACATAAGGTTTAACAAAAACATTATGCCGACACCCGGGTGACTGGAATAGCCCCCCTATTCTTCAAATAGTCGAGCTAAAAAGGGCTGTTGTTAGTTTTTGCATTTTAGGATTCCTTGTCCATGATCTTCTGGGGGCCAAAACTTTTTTGGAATAAGTCAGAACCCATTACCAGATGGCAAAATTTTAGACAAGTCCAATCTGAAAGGAGTTGCAGATGACACCTGAAAAATTATGAAATTTTATATTTTTTAACTTTCTTGGTAGAAAAAATTGTGTAAAGTGAAGAAATTGCTTGTTGCAAGCATTTTCTTTATTTTCCCAATTGCTTTTCTTGATTCAATGATTCAATGTGAAATGGGTTAAAGACCTTTCCTTGTTAATATTGATTCTCTTTTATGAATTTCTTATGACATACAAGTCCTCAACCAAAATTTTCTTTTTGCCTAGTTTTCTGATCATTTATTTTCCAACAAACTAACAACCCTTTTTACCTCGAACATTACTACCATGTCAGAGCTTAGTTGGCAAGGAAAGCAATCCTCATATTAGAACTCATTTACCTGTTTTCAAAACTGTGGTTGTACCAGTGAAAGGATTTCATAGGATGACATTATCAGATGTTTAACCCATTCCCACACAATCCCTCCTTTTTACGCCCCTCAAGAAAAAAGCTTTGGAAAACATTGTGGAAAATGAAGAAATTGCTTGTATCAAGCAATTTCTTCATTATCCACAATGTTTTCTATCCAAAATGACAAAGAAAATTTGAATTCCACCAACTTGAAAATATCGTCTGCAGCTTTTTTCAATTTGGACCAGTCTAAAATTTTGTTGAGTTGGAATGGGTTAAGCCAACACATGAAGCTTGAAAATAAAAGTAATTTCAGTCATTCAGCTTACATTTACACTAGAACTAAAATAACATATACATGTATAACACGTTTTGTCCTGTTGAAAAAGACAACATATATTGACTCAATAGTGTAAGGTTAAAAAAAAAAGACAAAATTTTCACAAAACAGGTTTTAAATAGACCGTCTTTTCCCTTCAATGACACCCCATTACTAGGCAAATCAATAGTTTCAAAAGCAATTCATTTGAATCAGGTTTTTAATGGCCTGCCTTATCCCTTCAATAACATTCCATTACTATATGAATATTTTTCAATAGCATGACCTTGAAATGCAACCTGGCATTAGTCATTGAAAGATTATCTAGAAGTAGATACCACATTGAAGCAAAACTCATCAGGGAAAGAGACTAACAGGGGCCAAGTCACCAATGGCCCCAAATTTTTGGTCTGGGCCCCTGAATTTTAGGAGAAAATGCCCATACTTTTAATGTTATTTATAGGATATTTGGCAGTCAGGGCCCCTAAGTTATAATTGTCAGTCTTTTTCCTTGCTCATTAGAGCTTACACTAACATTTGAACACAATTCACTGACCTTCTAAGGCTTCGGTATCATATATATTCACCTATATTAATGAGTCATTGCTTCTGAAATATGATTTGTTCATATTCGATTTTGAATTGAGATCTCTGATAAATGAATGAATTCATAATTACCTATTCAACAAAAACAATTCAGGTTTGGTTAAGGAAAAAACATCAAGCTATTGAATTGTTGTTGTTTTCAAATTCCTTCATGAATATTAATCAAGTCTAGTATTTACCATGTGGCTTCAGAGAATGGTACTCTCGGAAATTACAAATCAATCAAATATAACTGAAACGAAATAACCATGTTCCGTAATTGATTATAAGATATAGTGTCGGTCACATGGGCTCTTGTAATAAATCACCTCCAATTGTATGTTATAATTGGTACCAATATCATAAGCTAGGTTTGACTTGACCTATTTGATTTTTGTGAGTGTGTGATGTACATGTATCTTAACCCTTTCCTGTTTTGCAAAATTTTAGACCAGTCCAAATTCAAGGTTTTGTTATGCAGTCAACAATTTAAGGTCGATTTTATTGGAAAAATAATCAAAATTGTAGAAAACATTGTGGAAAAAAGAAGAAATTGCTTACAAGCAATTTCTTATTTTTCCACAATGTTTTCTAAAGTATAACATCACAGGGACGTAAAAATCAGGGATTGAACAGGAAAGGGTTAAGGTATATAATAGGCTGTGATGCTAAAAATAACAAGTAACAGAAGCCTTTTTTTTTAGAGACCTAATAATTAGGTGACAACAATTGCTCTGTCACCTAATTACTAAGACATTTGATAACAAATAATATGTTAATTCAATAAATGTGAAAGTTTGATCCAAAATCTATCTATAAAGTAATAGCAAACTATGTACTTAGACAATAAGACCCTTTTCAATGGGGCAACAATAATTGACTAGCTACAATATGCAATAGGTAACATAAAAGCAGTTGTTCTGTGAAAGTTCCATCAAAATCCGTCAAGAAATGTTTCAGAAGTTACAAACACAAGAATTTTGACATTAAGTCTCCTTTAATATTTCCATGATGCAGCATTGAATAAAACAAATGCTGGTAATATGCGCTAGGTCACATGAAGACAAACATTTGGTGACAACTCATAAAAATCTGTGAAAGGTAATGTTAATACCGGCCTAGCCAATTGTACGACCTCCTGCCTGTCCAATTGCTGACATTCACCAATCTATTAGCCAGATTTCTCCTTTGGAAAACCTGGTTAATATATATAAGATTTATTTCAATCTAATTTCCACCCAATCTTTGACCACCCCCACCCCATCTGTGTCCACCACCACCACCGCCAGCATCATTATCGTCAGGCCGTCTCCGACTAGCTGGGGCCTGACCGAACCCTGAAACACCACCTCTTCTACTAGGAAAATATTTATACCTGTAAAAAAGAGGAAGAAAATACAAGGAACATCTGAAACTTTAATCAAATCCCACACAATTCCAACTTTTTATGCCCCTCAAGAACAGATCTTTAAAAAAACATCATGGAAAATATAGAAGTTGCTTATAAGAAGAAATTTCTTTATAATCGGCAAAGTTTTTCACCCAAAATACAAAGATTGTTAAACAATTTTCAAATAAAATAATTCATCTGCAACTTCTTTTAATTTGAACCAGTCTAACTTCTATCATTTGGTAATGTGTTAACCCATTTCCACTCAGCGACGCTTTTAGATGCCCAAAAGTATAAATAAAAACTTTGGAAAACATTATGGAAAATGAAGAAATTGCTTGTTACAAGCAATTTCTTCATTTCCAACAATGATTTCTATCCAGAAAGTTGAAAAAATCCAAAATTTCATAAACATTAAATTTTCATCTGCAACTTCTTTCAATTTGGGCCAGTCTAAAATTTTGCCATCTGGTAATGTGTTAAGGGGCTAAGGTAACCAGCAAATGATTGATAACAAAAAATGAGCCTGTAAGAGAGCTTTCTAACAAGATATGTTGGTGAAACACCATGTCCCCATCACAGCCTTTTATGGAATAGTGACCTTGACAAGTGAATTTGAAGTTGATGCATGATCTTGACCTTACAACCAACAGATGCCTATCAAAGTAAGGAACCCATGTCCCAAACATGAGCTATGTAGCTTGAACAGTGTTTGAATAAACGCACAATGTGAACATTTCCCTTAAGTTTTCTGCTTACAAACAATTAGCCCCACTTATCAATGTAGGAGCATTGCTCACCAAGTTAGTTAACAAAATATATTGTCAGGGACTAATCTATCTTGAAACAAATGAGTACATTGAATTTCGATGCCTGATAGGGTTGCTTGATAGTGGAAAATCTAATCTGCAAGAGTACTGCAGATACATTTAGAGTTACCCAATTTCAAAGTAAAGATTTGTTAGGGAGCAACAATTCGTTTCAGGACAATACCTACTGTAATTGGCAGATCCTGGCTGTCAATCAATGAATCAATTAGCCTATCAAATTATATATTTAAGAGATGATGAGACTCTTTTTTGTTTTTCATGGAGGTATGAGCCTAAAAACCTAATCACACTGTATGAATAGGTGAAGTGGATTCATACATTGTGTGATAAGGTTTTTTAGTTCATACCTCCATGAAAACAAAAAAATAGTCTCTTCATTTCTTATAATTTAAAAGCATCGAGCCAAAAAAAAACCCCAAAAGTTTTACAATTTTGATACCTTTTTGTATGGGACTATTTTTTGCGGAAGCATACAAAATCGCTGCGTGCTCAAAATTTTGTTCATGGAGTTATGAATATTTTTTTTTCGACCAATCAGAACGCTCGTTTTTGATAGACGAAACTAGAAATTAAATTATTTAGACTTGAAGTGAAATTTGAAAACTGGCCATCATTCATGTGAAGCATTTTGTTGATTAGCAACTTAAATGTCATTTCTACAGCTTATACGAGTAGTAGTTTAGATATTTAGGTTGGCAACTGCGACATTTAGGTTGGCAACCGCAACATTTAGGTTGGCAACCAACCATTTACTTCTTTGTTACATGTTAATTACTGACCATAAGTTTGGCAAAGTAACACAGTTTATTATATACCTTGCTGTGAACTCTTGGGATTTCTCGGTGTAATAAATTTTGATATCGTCAATGGAGTGATAATAACACTTTTCAGTTTCATTCTCTGTAACTAATCTTTAGTCATGTAATCATCCACTCTTTTATTCAATAGACCTTTTTTCTATCAAAAAGACTGATTTTGATAATTTAATAAAAAAAAAAAAAAATAAGGTATATCATAAATAGAATAATCAACTGGTTATTCCAGATATGTAAAAATATTTCAATCGGATGTGTTTTTAGGCGTTAAAAAAACTCGTGCTGCGCACTCGTTTTTTCAACGCCTAACACACGCATCCTCTTGAAATATATTTTCATATCTAGAATAACCAGTTGATTATCCTCTATATAATATTGAAACTCAGTGGGTGTGGCCAGAATCTGTCAATTGCTGACCAAGCCCACTCACTTCCGACAAGTCCTTTTAACTGAGATATCAAACCATGTTAGTTTGCATAATTTTAGCCATAAAACAAAAGCAGACTGTGGTTATAATGTTTTAGTTGCCAAACCAACAAAAATGTCCGGAGTTCAACATTTACTTCTGGTATAAATGAACTATTTAATTGGTCAACCAAATTTGAGATTGAGAGAAGTGATCTGCCACTTACAGTTTGTTTGTTTGAATGGGGTTTAACACTACTTTTATCTGTATTTCAGTCATAATGTGGTGAATGGAGCACCTAACCATGGGTAACTGGTGCAGGGTATTTCTCACACCAGTACCTACCACTACATCCTTTCCGAGCCTCTAGCTTCTCTTTTCACATAGGTTTACAAGTATCCACCCATTGGTGGGAGACAAATGTCAGAAAAAATATTTGACGATACAGGGGATTGAACCCTGGACCTCATGTTTGAGAGTTGACATGCTACCAACTGTGCTATGGCCATGGCTGCCACTAACACAGATATAATGAAATGTCATACGTTTTTGCACAGACAACAACAATAAGAACAAAGCTAGAGCGAATTATGTTTTCTATGAAAATAACTATGCTAAAAATAACTTACAATATTTGTGGACAGTTTAGTAATCTAACTCCGCCAAAATCTTGTGGATATTTAAACATGAGGAAAAAGTACAAGTGGCCAACAATGATACCAATCAGCTCCATCAAGCCTCTGAAAGATAACAAGATAATACATGTATATTCATATGTCAATTCCCCAATTGCTGACACCAACCACTTACTACGTCAGTCCAACAGAAAGTTCCATTTTAATTTTAACCCTTTCCTGTTTTTCAAAATTCTAGCCTTGTCCAATTTCAAAGAAGTTGCAGACTATCATTAAAAGTGAGTGCAATTTGAAAAGTAACCATCCTTCAGGGTAGAAAATATTGTGGGATAAGAAGAAATTGCTTGTTACAAGCAATTTCTTCTTTTCACACAATATTTTCTCAAGTATAAATACTCAGGGACATAAAATCCAGGGATTAACCAGGAAAGGGTTAAATGGTGTGATTTTATAAAAAAAAATTTAGCAAGTAACACATAACAAAAAAGTAATATGGTTGGTTGGCGACCTAAGTGTTGTAACTACAGCTTGAATAAGATGTAGTTACAACATCTAAGT
Organism: Fragum fragum; assembly: GCA_946902895.1. Lineage (NCBI taxonomy): Eukaryota > Metazoa > Mollusca > Bivalvia > Cardiida > Cardiidae > Fragum > Fragum fragum. Next base: position 15,352,509 of record OX336373.1, on the reverse strand, counting down.
TGATAGGCCAACAAAATGGAGTTCAAAGTTCTATTCCAGGCTGAATAAAACAAGAAGTAAAAGAATCAAATATTATCAATTACTATACCTTAGCCCATTCCTACATATTCAACCTTTTTCACTACCCTCAAAAAAAAAAAAAAAGAATTTGTAACAAGAATGTGGAAAATTGAAAAATTGATTATTACAAGTCATTTCTTTATTTTTCATATTATTTTCTATCCCAGAAAGACAGATATATTTCAGATTCTATAAACCTGAAATAGCTATCTGCATTTTTTTTTAAAATTTGGATCAGTTTATAATTTTGTCATATTGTTATGGATTAAGCTCATTTAAATAAAAGTGTCCTCAAAATTAACCAAATTGTCTTCCTTGGAAAGAAGAAACGATAACGGTTACTGTATTTGTAACTTAAGTCATGATTAAGTCCCCCTAAAAAGTTCTGTCTAAACTGTCCCAGTTCTTTAGGAAAAGAAAGATTTTTAATGCTTTAAACTAGTGAAAAAAAAGTCAATCCACACTAAAATTCCTAGACTAAACATACAACTGGGATATTCAAGGAATTTCTGACTAACACATAATGGACAGCTTGTGCCAAACACACTATAGCTTAACTTGAGCACTATGAGCAAAGCCAAATTCTAACACAGCATTGGCTTCTGTTACAGCCAACAGTTGACAGGTCGCAACTAGCAAACAAAAAAAAAAACAACTATTGACCAATCAAATCCTATATTAAGATCAGAAGTGAAATTTGAACAGTGAAGCAGTTTTGTTGGTTTGGCATTTCAAATTTAACTGTTCAGGCTGCAGTTATGATATTGAGGATGCCAACTAAACATTTTTTTGTTTTTTGTTACATGATGCAGACCATGTATTTTCAATATCTTAGTTCAACTATGAGATATTGCTGGTAGCCAGCAATCTGGCAATTATGAACTACATTCACCCATTCCAACACAATTATCTACTACCACACGACAAAATACTTGACTGGTCCAAATTTAAAGAAGTTGCACACAACATAACAGTTTGCTTTGAAATTGAGAATGAAGGGTCTAATCAGGAAAAAAAAAAAGCTTTTTTGTTGGTGTGTTAAATAGTGTCATTGTGTGGGAATGGGTGAATAAACTGACATATTGACATTTTCTATCATATTAGAATAATATCAAATTTTGAAATGAGTCTCAATTCCATAATGGTGAATGTTCAGTGTTTTTTTAACAATCTAAACAGAGAAAACCAGCCCCATTCCCCTATTCCTTGAATTTATATTCTCCCCTCTTTACGAAGAAAATTCTCCCTCTGTGGTGAAATTTCTAAAGTATCAGAATTTTCATGGTAAAACTGGATAAACTAAAAGGAAATGGTTCAATTCTTAAAGAAATATAATATCTGATATTTTTGTTCTATTCTTTAGATTCAAATACAAGAAAATGTCATTGAATGTGACAAAGGCATTTTTCTGCTTATTAAACTTTTCTCCAAGATTTCCACCCTGTAAGGGACAGGGATCGCCTTCCCCCAAAATCTGCAAAAAACAAGATGTGTTTGTGAAACACGAATGCCCAGAAACAGCGAATTTTTCATAAGTTTGACCCTGACAGACGACCTTGACATAGTCACATGACCATGAACTTTGTATCAGCAGATGCATATCATTGAGATCTATCATTCTGTCAAATATGAGCATTGTATCTTGAATAGACTGGTAGTAATTGGCAATGTCAAGTTTTTTGCTTAAGTTTTCAGACAGACTGACAGACTTGCAGGCCGAAAGACTGAATGACGGACGGCCAGACAGAGGGACAAAGGTAAAATAATTTGTCCCACATCTTTCGATGCGGGGGCATAAAAACTGATGCTTGTTGTAATTAATACTGTCCTGTCACACTTGTATCATATTATAACTACAAGAGTTACTCACCCTCCACCCACAATCATGTTGAAAGCCAACAACACCCAGGGCAAATACATTGCCTGAAATAAAGAAACCCCCATTTGTATGATAATATAAGAATGAGATCTTCCTACAAACATGTGCATACTGCTTAGAATATTATCCCTTTCTTGTTTTACAAAATTTTAGACCTGTCCAAATTCAAAGGTTTAGCATAGATACATATAATTGTAAAGTGGATTTAACCCATTCCCACACAAAAACATTTTAGACTGGTCCTAATTGAAAAGAGTTGCAATTGACAATTTTAAGTTTATGGAATTTTAGATTTTTTCAACAATCTGCGTAGAAAACATTATGTTAAATGAAGAAATTGCCTGTCACAAGCAATTTCTTCATTTGACACAATGTTTTCCCAAATGTTTTTCTTGAGGGGCGTCCAACAGCATCTTTAATTTGGAATTGGTTAAATAATCAGTAGCTCAGAAAATATTGTAGAAAAAGAAGAAATTGCTTGTCACAAGCAGTTTCTTCTTTTTCTACAATGTTTTCTCCTTTATAAAATCACAGGGATGTGAAAACCAGGGTTTAAGCAGTAAAGGGTTAAACAACCAAGAGCACAGGATTGAAATAAACCCTTTGATAATTTATTAACCCTTTCCTGTACAAACACGGGATTTTATGTTGCTGCAATTTTACACTTGAGAAAACATTGTGGTAAAAAGAAGAAATTGCTGGTAACAACCAATTTCTCCTTTTCCACAATATTTTCTTCCACATAGGATGATCTCATTTCAAATTACATCCAATATTTATTGTCGTCTGCAACTTCTTTGAATTTGGACCAGTCTAAATTTCTAGAAACAGGAAAGGGTTAAATGGTCAATAATCAATGAGTGTAATAATTAAACTTGTCACAGAGAAAAGATAAGAAAAAGGTCACAGACATGGATGTTCCCGCATAAATTGCTCGTAACATGATCTTCAGTTGTGACCTTGAGCTTAGGAGCATCCATCACATTTTCATGCATGACAATAGCACTCTTCAATGAGAATGAAAGTGCTGAGTTAATTAGAAATTCATCATATGATGTAGATGATATGTTCCAGCAAAGCATTTGACACACAAACACACACACAAACACATGAATTATTTCTGTTATAATCAAGTGGAGGCTTATCTGTGTCCGTGATTATAAAACAATTTTTGTACTCAATTCAGAATTCACTCAAATTTCAAATTTGAATCACTGGTCAGATTGTATAGTTAATGGATGAAAATTAAAGATTATATTAGTAAGTTGTCATTTATTACTCCGAATATACAGTTAGAAATAAAACAAGCTATTTATTAAAATCTAAAGTTTGAGTAAATGCTTAGCTAAGAACTTAACAAGTTTTATCTAATGTGAAGTAAGTGAAGTAGTGCCTATATAAGTTTCAGGAACAAGTTATGAAAAGACAGACAATAATTAAGAAGGTTTACTCTAGAAAGATTCCTGCAAAGTTTGGTTGGAATTAGGCAAGTAGTAAGGATGGGGAACTTCAGAGATTTCAAAGAAAAATTCCCACACATTGGAGCTTTTTGATGCCCCTCAAGAAAATGCTTTCAGAAACTTTGTGTAACAAGCAATTTCTTCAATGTGCACAATGCTTTCTAAATTCCACTAACTTGAAATTATAGTCAGCAACTTCCTCAAATTTGGAACAGTCTAAAATTTTGTCGTCTGGTAATGGGTTAACCCACCCTCTGCCATGACCACATTTAGGGGCCTATTTGAATTTCATGAGAAAATTTTGACCATGGGCAATGAAGGAACATTCCCATCAAATTTGATTCAAATTGGCCCTATTGTTAGTGAGAAGATGTTTAATAACTTGAAGGTGAAAGTAAGCCCCACCCTGCCACGACCATAATTATTGGCATATTAAGATTTCAAAAACAACTTTTGAAAAAGGAAACCCAAAAACAATTCCTGTAATGTTTGACTGAGATTGGCCTAGAGGAGAAGAAGTCGAAATACTTGTTGACAAATTCCAACCAATGATGGATAAGATATTACAAAAGCTCAACTTAAACAATCTGTGTTCAAGTGATCCAATATCTTAGCTTTTACATGATTTAGATGATGAGTTCAATCAGTTTGTCATTTCATAATCACCCAGTGAAATCTTAGTAGTTCCACAAGTGTTTTTTTTAACAATGATCCCTTTTTCTAATCTTTTTTCAAAACAATGGTAAGTAATCAACTGTGTAAAGAGCATTTCATTTAACTAAATGGAGAAATCGCTAGCAATAATGTTTGAATGAAATATCCGTGGGCCATAGAAAGACTGGATTGTTTTGCGAACGTTTAACGCAAAGGAGCTACATAAGGGAGATAACTTTGTATTAGAAATCTCCGTTTATAAAGGAACAGTTACTATTCTTGATAGTGAAATATACACACAAAATTTAATTCTACACTTAATAAATATGAAATCTCTAGCAGATACCAATTAAAAGGTTAAAGACTCAATGGCAAATAATTGAATTTTTAGTTTCAAATATCAAAAACAAGCGTTCTGATTGGTTGAGAAAAATTATTCATAACTCCATGAACAAAAGTTTGAGTGCCCAGCGATTTTTTATGTCCGTACAAAATAGTCCCATACAAAAAGGTATCAAAATTTGTAGAGCTTTTGGATTTTTTCTCTCGATGCTCTTAAAGTATAAGAAATGAAGAGAATATTTCTTGTTTTCATGGAGGTATGAACCAAAAAACCTAATCACACAATGTATGAACCCGCTTCGTGTATTCATACAGTGTGATTAAGTTTTTTGGTTCATACCTCCATGAAAACAACAAATATTCTCTTCATCTCTTAATTGGAAAAACAGAGAGACAGACAAATATACAGGACAGACACCAAATCCTTGCATCTACTGATCCAATCCCATAACAATATTTTTTTACAAAAAATCTCCTTTTTCTGTGACACAGAATTTAATCACAAAATGCAGTGGGTCACATGAAATCAAACATTTGGTGAAAATTTCATCAAAATCTGTCTAGAACTGTAGTAGTAGCGCACACAAAATAAAGTTAACCAACCGACAGGCTGCTCAACCACCTACAATCACCAATCTATATCTGTTAGCCATATCTTTCCTTCTGAAAATCTAATTAACCTATTCCCACACAAAGACACTTTCTGATGGCCTAATCATCAAGAAAAGAGCATATAAAACATTGTGGAAAATGAAGAAATTGCTTGTGACAAACAAATTTCTTCATTTTCCACAATATTTTCTACCCAGAAAGTTGAAAAGTTCTAAAAATTTCAAAAACTTTAAATTAGTTTCTGCAACTTCTTTCAATTTTGACCAGTCTAAATTTTTTTTGTTTAGGAATGGATTAAACCAGACCTTTCCTTCTCAAAACCTATTCAAAAATCCTGTATTTATGGATCTCCTACATAAGACTGACTGTATTTCACTTACCTTAAACCGAGTTCCAAACCAGAATGTGACAATCATATCTCTGTTCAGCTGGCACCATACATATAACACACTGAGAATCATTGGATCCATTAATAACTGGAATAATATTGTAGTAGTATTTGAAGCAAGACCATTGCAAACATAGTTTATTTTGTTTTCTACTTGCCTAGGCTTCAAAGTTAACTCATTGTCACACAATCCTGCATTTTTAGGTATTGATTGATTGATTGATTGGGTTTAACGCCACTTTTAACAGTATTTCAGTCATATCGCGGCTGGAGCACCTAACAATGGATTCCTGGTATTTCTTACACCAGTTCTACCACTACATCCTTTCCTAGCCTCCAGCTGATATCCCACTTAGGTTAACGATTATCCACCCATTGGTGAGAGACAAATGTTGGAAAGGATATGTGCCCCCGCTGGGGATCTAACCCATGACTCTCATGATTGAAGATATGGAGTCTGACACGATACCGACTGCGCTATGACGGCGACTTTTAGGCATTGAAGACATATAGGTGTGGCTATCATTGTGAGAAAAGAAGAAATTTCTTGTTACAAGCATTTTTTTCTTTCATCACAATGTTTGCTACCTCATATTGCCTTTATTTTTAAATCCAACCCAAATTTTGTTTTGTCATCTACAACCTCTTAGAATATAGACTAGTCTTACATTTTGACGTCTAGTAAAGGGTTGACTCAATCCCTTCAAAAACCTATGGATTATTGCTATCCATTGTTACAAACTGGTAGTTGGCTTTGAACCTGTGACATTTCTAGCACTTCCACATTTGCGTTTATCAAAGGAACAGCAATTTCTTCTTTTCCACAATGTTTTCTCAATCATAAAGTCAAAGGTACATAAAAGCAAGGGACTGAACAGAAAAGGGTTAAAGATAGAGTTATAAGTTTAATCAACTAAATATGAAAAGTTAATTTAGTGAATTATCCTTTTTAACCTTTACTTGAAAACTTACCATGATATCAGCTAGGAAACCAATTATCTGAAAAGTTCTGTTACGGAAAATTGATAATTAGATAGGGTAAATTTTCTACAGATGTTATCGAAAACACTTGGTTTTTAATTTTTTAACATTGGTGAAAATTCAAAAATCTTTGTCTTTTATGGTAAAAATAATTGGGGATAACGAAGAAAATGTTATCCCTACATTTTTTCTTGAGGGTCATAAAAAAGCCTGAATGTCTGGGATTGGCTTAACCCATTCCCACACAATGAAGCTTTTGGACAGCCCTCAAGAAAAACAAAATGTTTCTTCAGTTTACACAATGTCTTCTACCAAAAAAGTTGAAAAATACAAAATTTCATCAACTGTAAAATGTCGTCTGCAACCCCTTCCAATTCGAACCAGTCTACAATATTGCCATCTGGGAATGGCTCAACAGTAAGTCAACGGTAAAACAACTATCAAAGGATACAACCAAGCAGATCCAATTAAACAGTAACATAAAAATATATTCAGCTGGTTTTCCATCAAATATGCCTGCAAAAAAAATGTCATTTGAGGTTAAATGAAATGTATTAAAAATTGCTTGACCCATTACCAGAGTATCCATATTTTGATGCCGTTTTGATGTTTCCAAGAAAAAATATATATCTATATAGAAACCAGTAAGAGCAAGGAAGAAAATGCTAGTAACTAACATAATTATTTCTCTATTTCTTCCAATGTTTTCTATCCCCTTAAATACAAATTTTGCAGATTTGGTCATTTTTTCGATGTTGTTTTCAATTTGGACCAGTTTAAGCCTTGTCAAGCTAAATTAAATTTCTTTGATCATTGCATTAAATGAAAGGGCCGAAATTACCTTGAGCACTAATTGTGGGCTAAAAGTGACTCAAAAATTCATAAACTACTCTGGCTTAAAAATTACAACCATGTTACGTGGACTATAAGATTCATTGCACATATGTGCAGGCTGATCTTTGTCTATACCTTCTGACAAAGCAGGAAAATTCTGGGTTCAGAATGACAAGGATTAATATTAAATTTACAATTAAATTAAACAGTACCGGCACAAGAATTGTTTAGTGTTATCAATAAAATCTTTTATGAATACCTTGGTAATGCTATATAAATGTACTAGTGGGTCAAAATTGATCAAGGATGGATGAATTCAATAAAGGTTATTGTTTATATTGGGGATCATGTCTGACTTAAAATCAGGGTTTTGTCCCTAAAAATCTGTAAAGTATCTTGATTTGATTTTCAGAATATTCCTTTCAAGAGGTTATTTTGATCCCTCGATTTTTCTCCCATGTACCTTACCCAGGGTTTTCGTTTGACCCGAGACCTCGGGTTTTGACGCACAGAAATTAAAAAAAATGCAATTTTGACGCTTGAAAATTTGTCACTGTGCGTCATTTTGACTCTCGAAAATTATCAGCCATGCGTCAAGGGTCATCATAAGTGTGCCAAAATTATTGGAAAATGGTTAATTGATTATAAAAATATACACCCCATCAAGTTTAACACCAAGCTTGATATGCAATTAGCACTTCCCAGTGATGAACAGTGATGAACATGCATCGGCGATCGTCATTGACAGGTACTTGACACCTGTGAAATTAATGATGAAACCCATTTTCAGAGTTCTAATCCTACTGAAATTTACTTATTTGCTATTTCTTTAATAAAAAGCTCACAGAATATAATCAAGAAGGAAAGTGAAACCAAAGAAAATATTGCCCAAGAAATGTCATTGGTTTTCGTGCATAAAATCGGCACTTCTTTTTATAAGAAATTGATCCTCTTAGTGCTCTTAAGATTTTCTAAAACTGATTCAACCTAATAATATGTATAAATACTAAACTTTCCCTGAAATTTAACTTATATTGAAAATAGAATACTGTCAGATTGGAGAAATGTTTCAATCTGAGACATGAATTTATTCTAAGGCACCATTGCTGAAAAAAAAACATACAATCACTTTTAAGGCACCATTGCTAACAAGGTTTTAAGCTTTTTTTTCTAAATTGCTCGGGGGGGGGGGGAATATCGCATTTTGACTCTTGGGATTTCAATTTTGACTCTTGGAAATTTTGGCCCAAGGGTCAATGACTCTTGACTTTTGGGTACTAATGAAAACCCTGACCCTACCTATCATTGAAAGTATTAATCAAATAATTAAATGATCTTCATATTTTTATAAGAAATTCTCTTAAGGGATTTATAAAACTGACTAACACTAACACAAATTTTAGAAAGTTTCATTTGAATTCCAAACTTTAAGAAGAAAGATTTGTGATTAGCTCTTTCCCTTGTTTTGATCCCTCCAAAAACAAATTATGAGTCCTAGAATGTCATGGTCAATGGTTCCTGAAATTTCAAAGGCTGGTATAAGCCCTAATAAACCTACAATCAGACAAAAATATTATACTTGTCTAAATTCAAAGAAGTTGAAGATAACAATTTCGAGGTGATAACATTTCAAATTTCTTTTTTTTTTTTATTGCTGTTGTTGTTTTGAGGGAGTTGTTTGTTTTGCTTTAGATTTAGAGGATGCAGTAATTTTTGTTATATCGGCTATCAAGCAATTTTACTAGTGTTCCAAGTGCTTAATTTTTGGTATACATGTACTTTACATGTACATGCAATTATCCCCTTGTTGGTATATATTTCTCTTTTGATAGTGAACATATGTTCTAGTTTTCAGCTATATCAGAGATATTACAAAACTATGATGACATTTTTTTGGATGACACTAACAGACAACATCAGGGCTATAGCAATAAAATATGTGCTTAGTTGAGCTAAAAAAATTGAAAAAGGGACAAACCCACCTGTTTCCAGCCTTATAGAGTAAGAATAAAGGAAATATAGGTTGATGAGATAATGGAACCCTCTGGGTCCTGATATTGGGTAGTAAAATACAGCTGTGATAGGCCTCCATATCTGTAATATAAGAGGTTGTGGATTAACCAATTGAAACAAAATCCTACTTGTTCAGCCTTTAAGAAATATTGTTATTGAAAATATTGTGAGAAATGGAGATATATAATAACAGTAATTTCTCTTTTTCTTATGAATTCAAATTCATTTGACAGTTATTTTCAAATTTGAGCGGTTATGAAATGTCTTCTCTAATTTTTATCAATCGACTAAGTTTTTATAAGTACATAGGTTAAATCGAGAAATGTTAAGAAAATAAAAGTGCAGAATCACTGGCTTAGCCACATCTAAAAATGTTATTTGTTTTAAATTTAGACAATGTTCTCTCCTTTCAACTTGGACATTTCAATATTTAGTTGTTAGATAATGGGTTAACCTGTCTTTTTTCTTATTTCTTTGCTTTTTTTTTAATTAAAAGATTAAGATAGAAGATGTTTACCTGAAACTTGAAAGCTACCAGTTGAAATACTAAAATCAGCCAATGTGGATTAAGGAGGCCGAACCTTCCGGCTATAGGCAAAACAACGGATCCAGTAAACCAAGCTTTAGTGATAGGCGGGATTCCGCGATACCAGTCACCAATATCGTTTGACGCCATGGATTTTGTTTTCGTATTGGGCACGCGTATACGTCTGTAGTGTTATTTCTAGAACGCCGATAAATACGTGTCCTGCGAAAATTTGTTTACATGTTGATTGATATATTCCGGTTTCTTGAATCCGGTTAACTGGATTTAAAACCAAATCCCAAGGGTGGAATTGATCTTTTAAGGAATATTATATGTCTTTAGCATTTATATCATACACTTGGAAAGAAATAAAATTCATGTATAACCGTATGAGCATCATAGAACGAGTACGGCCAAGTGCAAATTCGGATAACCGTTACCGGGATTTAAGATTCTGGTTCTAAAACGAATCCTGATTAACGAAATGTATTTTATTTTTCTTTCAAATAAATATTGTATACGATAAAAATCATAACTCAATCTAGTTCTCCTTTTATTTTATTTTATATTCCTTTTAACATCATAACTTTTCTTTCAAATGAAAGTTTATCTCTATTTTATCGTAAATTCTTTCGTAAGATTGAGAGTCAATTTATCGACCGCTAAATCCAAACAAGTTAGTTCACATCACAGCAACAAAATAATGCTGAATCGAAAGTAACGTATCTAACGATATCGTGATATGATCACAGAGATACAAGTTATCATCACAATCAGTATTGATGAATGAATATCGTTAATAGCTGAAATAATGCAGACATTAGACGTTTGTGGTAAAAACTCGGGGAAAATTTGGCATAGAAAGCCAACCCCTTCTACAGACAATGGGTGAGGAGTATTTTTTGCATACATGCATAGTCCAGCTCCATTTTTATATTAAGTTAGCTCAGAGTGTAGCATCCTCTTTTCTCAATTCAGTTGATTTGAGTTGTGAGTAAATACTCATGCTGACATTTAAGAAATGTCATCGAGTTATATTGTCAAAACTCAATTATCATGCATACCTATGTTATCGTGCATGGCCCCTAAGGAGCCCCAGTGAACTTTGGTGACCTTATTTTTTCACAAGATGTTTAGTTTTTGGGGCCCATAACTGTTGCTGTGAGAAACACCCATACCATAAAGCACTCTTAACTTAAACCTAAGGAGATGCAAAATTGACCCCAAATAATACATTTCATAAAATAGGGGACAGGGGATAAATTTATCATGAGTTTTCATAACTCTAAACTAAAACTTACATCAAATAAATCTTCTAGATAAATTGTAAAAAAGAAAAGATGGATTACAAAAATTGAAACAATAAATTTGCTTCTTTTTGGTTGTCATAGATACTCTCTTTTGTAAGATGCATGATAACTGCAGAAGCAATCCAAAATTTCTGAAGGGACAACAAGGCAACTTTCAACATAAATTTTATGTAGAAGTTTAGAAAAGAACTGTACAAAATACTTACTAAAAGATAAATTAAATGTATGTAAGATATATAAAAACTATTCAATCAGATAAAAAACACTTTTTGGTTGGTAGTGAACCCCGGATTCCTTACATGCACGATAATTGAGGTGAAGAGTATATGTCATGCATGAATTCAGAGCTCAGGATGAGGTTCATGATATCGTGATTACGCATCTAAAGAAACAAAAAATATATTTCATATTCAATGTATACAAATGCACATGTTTCCAGTCTTTATTTACCCTAGGGATCCCTGTTGCACCTATGCATACATTAATAGAGGCATATACATGACTATGATCCATAAAGTAGATGTAAACAAATTTAAAACAGAAATAACTTAACCCGTTCCCAAACAAACCCTCCTTTTTAGGCCCTCCATGAAGAAAGTTTACTAAAAATTTTTGGAAAATGAAGAAATTGCTTGCATCAAGCAATTTCTTCATTATCCATAATGTTTTCTATCCCAAAAGACAAAAAAGTTAAAATTCCATCAATTTAGAATTGTAGTCTGCAGCTTCTTTCAATTTGGACCAGTCTAATATTTGGTTGTGTGGGAATGGGTTCAATAATCCATTTTCTATTGAACTGGATAATTTTTATTTTAATTTATAAAATGGCTCATATTTAACCCATCCCCATTCATTGACACTTTTAAAAGCCCCTCAGTATAAAAGCATTGAAAAACATTGTGGAAAATGAAGAAATTGCTTGTTACAAACAATTTCTCCATTATCCACAATGTTTTCTAAACTAAAACAGTGCTCTCAATAAGTGGACGTCGACGTATATTACATCCAGAAAATCAGAAAAAATGTCTGGAAAATCAGGCCCCGACGTGAATTAATGTCAGAGATTCTAGGAAAACGTCCTGAATTCATGACTCGGACGTTTTCTGAAGTTAAAATATAAAGGGTTTGACAAACAAAAGAATATATATTCTGGTCATACCCTCGGGTAAAATTGAATCCACAAGGAGTTTATCGAAATGTCTCCATGACGACCGATGTAGATGGAAATTTACATAGAGCGTACTCGATTACAGCCGGATCGGTAACCGCAGCATCTTGGACCATTTTTTGGAAGTCACTGGATTAATAACATGCCTGAAAAAAAAGATTAAGCATTCCCGTAGACAAAGGACTAAATATCGCCGTTCTGTTGAATTTATGTAAACTAAGTTCAGGGCCGGAATACACCCGAAATGTCATGTCCTGTCTTCAAGTTTGCGGCGAATACAGAACGGAGTGTCAATTTTGCATTCTAAATACGTCTATGACACAGGGGTTTCTGTTTCGTAACTTGAAATGACGTCCGTCCTAGAAACATAGAAGTTAACTGATTTATCTCGCTCGAGTTTGGTCCCTTTTCAATGACGTCACACGTGTTGTCTGTAAACATCAACTAGTAGAAACGAAACAGGGAAATTCTTGAAAGACGCAACTCTGTTATTAGTTTCATTTCTTTTTTACTGTTACTTTTATTTACGTAAGTGTTATTCATGGTGTATTTACTTGGATATCTATGATGTGACCGGAGATGGCCTCGGAATAATCCAGTCTCGATTTTTTCGTACCAAAAGGTTTCAAACAGTCTGTTTTCCGACATTCTACAAATCATGAATTTTCAAATCGTGAGAGGTTTGTAAATAACAATTACCAAATGTATCAACCCAAATCTGGAAAATAATAGTGTTTAAGGGGCGGGAATATTGTGGGAAAGGGAGAAATTTATGCAAGAAACACTTCTTTTACCACATTGTTTTCTCTAGTTCCACTCAATTGGACATGAAATTTAGGTACTACATGTATAAGTAAAGAAAGGAAAAGAATGTAGGCGTTATGTATCTTTTTTCATTTCATCTTTTTTTATTTTTTTTTTTTCGGGGGGGGGGGGGGGGAAGGGGGTGTAATGGTCGCACATGAGATAAGAAATTCCTTGATTTTGTGAAAACTTCCTGAAATTAAAACTTGGAATTTTAAAAATTCCTGAAATTGGTCCTTATTGAGAGCACTGCGTCTGTCCTGGGTTATTTCAAAAAGGTGTGGATATCAATCAAAAATATTTTTCTTTTTATACTGTGAATGCGCCAGGAATTCAAATGATCCAAACAAGGGTATAATACGCTGGGAGTCCGGGTTATATGTAGATGTATTAGTAACCCAAAATGCACTTTATTCAGTATAATCAGGCCTGTGGAGCAATGCAGGTGATCAAGCGCCTCTAGTTAGGTCGATGTAATTTAAAATCCAAAACTGTCTAATAGTCTTGTACATGCCAAAAGTGCTCTGTGGACAGGTATGTACTCATTGATTAGAATTATGTGAGTTTTAAGGACCCAATTTGAGTCTTAATGATTCAAACTGTCAAATTTCAAAATGAATCACTGATCTGTACTGGACATATTGGCAGATGAAATTTTCGTGACTTATTTTAGAGGGATCAAGTACAACTTTCATTTAAGAACGAAGTGCAACGTATGCTTGAAGAAAAAGATGCCTAGCTTATGGTCATTGGAATGGGAAAATAATTGAAAAAAACATAACCAAAAACGTCTCTCTCAACATGCCAATTCCTCAGAAAATCTTTCAGCTCAGATGGCCATTAGTGCAGTAGCTTGTTTGTCTAACCACTTAGACTCTACCCTTGATATAACCCTTTTCTGCTTATTGAAATTTTAGACTAGTCCAAATTGAAAGAGTTTGCAGACAACAATGAAAACTGGATGCCATTTGAAATGAAATCATCCTATGTGGTAGAAAATATTGTGGAAAAAGTAGAAATTGCTTGTTACAAGCAATTTCTTCTTTTTCCACAATATTTTCTGGAGTATAAAATCACAGGAACGTAAAATCCTGTATTTGAACGGGAAAGGGTTAATTTCTGATGAGACCAGCCCAAACCTCTTTGAATTTTATGAGTGTAATTTAAATTTTTCCAAACCAGGGGTGTGGAATTCACATGCCCGACTTGTCCGACTCGGGCTTTTCTACCTGCGGGCAAGTACATTTTTTGAGGCTACTTGTCCGTGGACAAGTAAATATCAGGGCAAATCTTGGAATGGTACTAAATAGATAGAAGAGAAATATGAGTCTAAGGCTAGAAAATATTGTTTTTAATGAAGAAAATGCTGAGTTCCAGCATTTTCTTCTTTAAAAATAATGTTTTCTCAAAATTCATCTGTTCTTCATCTTTTTACGGGCAAGTCCATTTTGATCCTGGACAAGTAGAAAATCACATTTTACTTGTCCATGGACAAGTAGAGAAAATCTGTGTTTCCACATCCCTGCAAACTGTATTTTATGAAGCATATGAGATTCTTCAAACCAATCAAATAAATCAGGAGTGTGGAATTCACATGCCCAACCAAATAGATCTCAAATATTTATTATCCTAATGTTTATAAGCAGAATGTATCGTTGTCAATGATGAAAATGCTGGATTCAAGCATTTTCTTTTTTAACAACAATGCTTTCTCAAAATTTATCTATTCACTTTTTTGTGGACAAGTTCATTTTGTTTTCAGACAAGTAGAAAGTCATCTCTTACCAATGTCTATGGGAAAGTAGAGAAAATCATTATTTCTACAAGCCTGTAAACAACTTACTACAGTTTTAACTACTTTGTTCAAACCAGCTTTATATTTTAGGGCACCTGATGCCCCCACAGTCTTCCATCATGCAAAAATTGGATACAAGTATCCAAATAAATGTATTAATCTTTGATATGTCAAAATACCCAAAGGATCAAAAGATGATAATGTAAACACCATATGGAATCATATCTGAGTTTGGGGAATATATTAAAAGTGCACCTAATAGGCCCAGACTTGGTTTAACCCATTCCCACACAACAAAAAAGTAGACTGCTTCAAACTGAAAGGAGTTGCCGACGACAATTTAAAGTTGAACTTTTTTATTTTTTCAACTGTCTGGGTAGAAAACGTGGGAAATGAAGAAATTGCTTGACACAAGTAATTTCTTCATTTTCAACAATGTTTTCTCAAGAGTATTTCTCGAGGGGCTTCAAAAAGCGTCATTGTTTGGGAATGGGTAAAGAGGGGACCATTGATGTAATGGCTCTTCCTTTAACTTGAATAATGTGGCCCGTAGAAATTTCTTACAAAATGACCCTCTCAGGGGGAAACTTTAAAATAGGGTCAAAATAGAGCATTTTCAGATATTTGAGGGTCAAAACCCTGGCTCAGGAGTCAAACACAATCCCTGAGTGTTGTTAGTATTCTACTTTCACTTGTCTTTACAGGTTGATGATAAGTGTCAATCATAGCATGCCAAGTCCAGTCTCCCAGGGAAGAAACATCCGGTTTCTTCACACAGCATTTGATAATAATGGAGAGAACTTCCTTGCCGGTGATCACCAAGGAAATATTTACATGTTTGATTTGGGAAAAAACAGGTGAGTGTTAATCCTTGTCATGCTGAATTAAAATCCTATATAGAATTGCTTTAAAATCAAAGGACTGACAGCACAGGAAGGTCTTACTGTTGGTCAATTTTTCTTTTGAAAATTTATTATTTGACCAACTTTGGCTTAAAGGGGACAAACAGGAGGTGTAGCCCAAGATCAGACTGCACTAATATGCAGGCTGATCTTTGTCTATACCTCCTGCCAAAACAGGAATATTCCAGGTTCAGCATGACAAGGGTTAAGAAAGTGTAGAGCAAAAATGAAATAAACCATTCCCTCAATGAGGGACATTCTTGGGTTATCTCTCTTGAATACTCTCCAGAAATACATTGGTCCCTATCAGTGTTATACTTGGACTTTATCCTAGTTTTCTTTGCACTGTCTGGTTTTAAGATCAGCTATATAATGCAAACTTTAGAGCTGGAAAATTCGTTTCATCCTGAAAATACATTTCTATGTTATTTCTGAACCATAAACTAACACCATTGAGACATTTGTATTTATAATAAAACTAGAAAAGGCAAATAAAAAATTGCAACTTCCCCATACTGAACAAGGATAAGAACAAAGGTAATGAAGTGAAAGGACCAATGTACAATTTGGTACACCTCTGATTTATTGCTCATAGGACAAAGGGTTGATAACACAGGAATGTCCCTCATTCGGCCTTTAAACTCTTCTGAAGAAAACAACTTTGAAAGATTTGTGAATATGAAGAAATTACTTGTTTCTCTTATTTCATCTTATCAACAATGTTTTCATCTCAAAAAAACAAAGAACTTTAAAAAAGTCAACTGGTATAAATTGGTGGTTGCAGTCTTAAATTTTGTTGTCTGATAACTGGTTAAGTTCATTTAAAGTTAAAGTCCTCAGCTTATCGGTAATAATCAATTTTGTATTTGCCATTGTAGGTAATTATACAGTGAGTTGTCATGAAATATTTAATTCATTAAACAAGCTTTGACCTATTCCCACACAATGATGCTTTTTGACACCCCCAGAATTTCAAAGAAAAGCACCAAAGGAACTCCTACATTTTTTCAATTAGTTTACTCTATTTCAGATTTTCTCTCGTCCAAAAGCTTGGGACAGCCTGTACAGCATTAGCATTTTGTCTGCGGAAAAAGTCAGAATTTCTGATTGGTTTATCAGACTACTCTTTAAAATGTTATGACACAGGTATGTTGATGCTTGTGGTGCAATAAAATCAACACTTTTCTACCTTCTTTAACCCATTCCATCACAATTCCATTGTTACGCCCTTCAAGAAAAACTGTGTACATTTCTTCAAAGTCGAAAATGCTTCCTACCCCAAAAGGCAAAGATTTGTGAAAGTTCATCATCTTAGAATTGTCATTTACAATATCTTTCAATTTTGACTAGTCTAAAATTTCTCGTCTACAGTATCTTTCAATTTGGATAAGCCTAAAATCTTGTCATTTGGGAATGGAGTAACAGAGGCCTATAGAGTTCACCTTCCTAGATATTTTTTCCCAAAGAAATTTTTCTGGCAAAGAAATTTCCTATTTAACCCTTTCCTGCACAAACATGGGATTTTACGTTGCTGTGATTTTATACTTTTCCCACAATATTTTCTACCACATAGGATGGTTTCATTTCAAATTGCATCCAATTTTCATTGTCGTCTGCAAACTCTTTTAATTTGGACCAGTCTAAAATTTCCAAAAACTGGAAAGGGTTCAAGTTTCCATTGACATTTAAGAAAAGGTTAACAAAAATGTCAGCAAATATCGGAATGAAAAGCTCAGGTCTGGGCTGAATAAATTATTTGATTGGTCCATTTATTCCTTGATTGACAGTCGCGATCAGTCAATTCTCATAACATGAAGCATGATTCACATCCATAAGTCCTTGTTTTTTTTATCTGTGTCACAGAAACAAAAGAGATGGTTGCCTGGATGAAGGGACATGAGTCAGCCATACACAGTGTATCAGTACACGCTTCGGGTCGTTATGCCCTGACCACGTCAGCAGACACGGCACAGTTGTGGGATTTAGACACGTTCCAGCGGAAAAGAAAATTGTCAATTAAAGAAGATGTTGGCATTGTTCAGGTATTATAAAATGTAAACTATTCAACAAATTTTGTCAAGTCTTAATTTGGGATTTTTTAAGCTCACCTAAGCGCAACATGTGTGATCACCCTGTGTCTGTTGAGTCATGCGTCTTGCATCGGAGAACAGTTCTTTAAAAATCTTCTTCTATGTAACCAATGGGCAAATTTCAACCAAACCTGGTAGGACTATTCCTTGGGTGACCCTGCTCAAAAGTTTATCATGAAATTTTGTTTGCAAAAAATGTGGGCATGGCAGGGCCAGACTTATCTGACTTAGAGAAATCGTGGAATAATAATTTAAAAATCTTCTTCTCCTAAACTAATGGGCCAATTCAAACCAATCTAGGGCAAGAATGTTCCTTTTCAAACTTTGTTCATGAAATTTTTAAATCTTGGCGTGGTAGGATGGGCTAAACAGACTTGAAGAAATTCTGAAATAATTCTTTCCTTCTAAATTGCTAGGCCAATTTTGACTTAACTTGGCAGGAAGAATCTTTGGATGACCCTTTCCAAAATTTGTTTGTGAATTCTTGATTTGTGTAAAAATGGGGGCAAAGTAGGGCTGGGCTTTTCAGAATTAGAGAATTCAAGAAAAGACTCTCAGGTTAGAAATTTAGGGCCATTTTAGCCCTTTTTTATGCCTTCACATCGAATGATTGGGGGCATATTGTTTACCGTTGTCTGTCAGTCTGTTCATCATTCAGTCTTTCCATCTGTCTGTCTGTTTGTCTGTCTGCAAAACTTTACCAAAAAACTTAACATTGCCAATTATTACCAGCCTATTCAAGATACAATGCTCATATTTGGCATGATGATACATCTCCATAATACGCATCTACTCATGTCAAGGTCATGTGATGAGGTCAAGGTCACATACCAAGGTCAAACGTTGGCGGGGGCATTGTGTTTCACGAACACATCTTGTTTTTGTATGCTTTTTGAGTTTAAATTATTTTTGGATTTTTTGAGTGAAATTTTTAACTTATACAAGGAATGTAGATTTAGGTAGAATAGTTGCCACAGCAGCGGCTCTTAAACTCATGGAAATCATCATTAGTTGTTTCTGCAAATCTGACACAATGTATGACAAAGAAAAATACTTGTTAACCTTTGTCATGCTGAAACCCGGGATTTTTCGGTTTGGGCAGGAGGTATAGGCAAAGATCAGACTGCACATAATTGCAGTCTGATCTTGGTCTACACTTCCAGTTTGTACTTTTCCTCTCTGTGAAGTTATGAAATTGATTTTAAAAAAATGTCGATTATTGAACAAGTACTTTCAGTGCTCTCAGTCCTTTGATTTTAATGCAATTCTACAAGGGATTTTATACAGCATGACAAGGGTTAAAATTGTAAATCAAACTATATTTAGGAATACTTTTCTTTTCATGAAAGTGGATGTTGTGTTAAAGAAAATTATTATCTCTCACAATTATCCTGTGCTAGGTAATAAGTAATAAGTTTATATGTTTGATATTTAGATGATGATAAGATTCTAAAATTGTCAATCCTAAATGATCCCCTTCGGCGGCACAAATCCATTCTGACAATTGTCTCTCACAAATGGGTGGATAATTGTAAACCTAAGTGGGATAGCAGCTGGGGGCTGAAAGGATGTAGTGGTAGTACTGGTGTGAGAAATACCAGGAATCCATTGTTAGGTGCTCCAGCCTCCGCGATATGACTGAAATACTGTTAAAAGCGGCGTTAAACCCCATTCAATTAATCAATCCTCAATTAAACCCTGTATTGTGGGAACTCATAGGAATTGTCTCGGAGAGACTTTCTTTTTTTTCTCCAAAACCCACTAGATAGGGTTAACCAATTCCCACACAACAAAATCATGGACTGTTCCAAATTTAAGGAAGTTGTAGATGAAAGTTTCAGGTTGAAAGTATTTTGAGTAACTCTGTCTTTTGGGGTAGAAAACAAGGTTGTAACAAGCAAATTCTTCATTTTCAATCTTGATTCCCACAAGTATTTTCTTGAGAGCATGAATAGGTGGCATTGTTTTGGACTGGGTTTAGGGTAGAATAGTATATGTACATGCCCCTGCAGTAAATAATCTGTGGCATATTGTTAACCCATTCCCACCCCCAAGTAAAACTATTGGAAAAACATTGGGTGAAATGAAGTAATTGCTTGTCACAAGCAATTTCTTCATTTTACACAATATTTTCTATCCAGAAAGTTGAAAAAATAAAAAGTATCATAGACTTTAAATTGTTGTCTGCAACTCCTTTCAATTTGGACCAGTCTAAAATTTTGTCTTGTGATAATGGGTTAAATTATTGCCTATCAGATTTTGTCTGGTGAAAACTACTGAAGATACAGGGCTTCTATCAGCATTGGGAAGAAGAGTCCATGAAATTTTGTTGCTCAAAACTGACTTTCAAGATACAGGTCATTTCATCAAGGTCAAGGTCAAATTTTTAACCCTTTTCCCTAAAATGTTATTCAAAAACTTAACCTGCCATCTAAACATTTTCCTATAACTTCATCCCTAATTAAGTTACTATGCTAATATTTGGAATGTAGATAGGTATTAACATAGCGCAACTGGGGACGGTCATTTCATCAAGGTCAAGGTCAAAATTCAAACCCTTTTCCCTAAAACATTACTCAAAAACTTAACCTGCCAACTAAACATTTTCCTATAACTTCATCCCTAATTAAGTTACAATGCTAATATTTGGTATGTAGATAGGTCTCAACAAGGTGCATCTGGGGAAGGTCCTTTCATCAAGGTCATTGTCAAAATTTTAACCCTTTTCCCTAAAATGTTACTCAAAAACTTAACCTGCCATCTAAACATTTTCCTATAACTTCATCCCTAATTAAGTTACAATGCTAATATTTGGTATGTAGTTAGGTCTCAACAACGCGCAACTGGGGAAGGTCATTTCATGAAGGTCAAGGTCATAATTTCAACTCTTTTCCCTAAAACGTTACTCAAAAACTTAACCTGCCATCTAAACATTTTCCTATAACTTCATCCCTAATTAAGTTACAATGCTAATATTTGGTATGTAGATAGGTCTCAACTAGGTGCAACTCGGGAAGGTCATTTCATCAAGATCAATGTCAAAATTTTTACTCTTTTCCCTAAAACGTTACTCAAAAACTTAACCTGCCATCTAAACATTTTCCTATAACTTCATCCCTAATTAAGTTACAATGCTAATATTTGGTATGTAGTTAGGTCTCAACAACGCGCAAGTGGAGAAGGTCATTTAATCAAGGTCAAGGTCAAAATTCTAACCCTTTTACTTAAAACAAACAAAAAAAACCCAATTAAAATCACCCTGTTTTGGGGGCATGGTGTTTCACAAACACATCTTGTTTTTTCTCTTTTTTTTTCAACCCTATTTGAAGAACACTTATAAATATTTAGTATATAGGAACCTGTGGTTGTAAGGCATTTGTCCATGAAAAGAACAAGATAATCTGAAAAGTTAAGGGCCACTTATCAAAAATTACCTGTTACAGTAGCATATGTGTTTCAGAAATACATATTGTTTAACCCATTACCACTCAATGATGCTTTCCAAAGCCCGGAATAAGTGTGATCATGGAAAACTTTTGGGAAAAGAAGAAATTGCTTCTAACAAGCTCCTCTTTTTCTCATAATGCTTTCTACCTTATTTGGCACTTATTTTTCAATTTAAGTGCATATTGAAATGTCCGTAAATTCTGTCAACTTCCTTGTCAGAGGTCAATGGGCGTGGCTAGCAATCTGTCAATTAAATTCATGTTACTAGGGTTTAGGGACCACACCATCTTTGCCTTGGAGTCCCTATCTTGTAAATATCAACTTCCCAGCAGATCAAGGACATCTTAAAAGTTAAGGACCACATATTATGGTCAAATTTTCAAAATTGGTTATGAAGTAAGCTTAAGTGTTTCAGAAACATGTTTTGTTTAACCAATTACTACACAATGAAGCTCTGAATATATGTGATAATGGAAAACTTTGTGTGAAAAGAAGAAACTGCTTGTTACAAGCAAGTTGTCCTTTTCTCACCATGTTTTCTACCCTATTTTGCAATAATTTTCCAATTCAAACGCAAATTTGAAATGTCTGCAACTTCTTTCAATTTGGACCTGCCTGCTACCTTGTCCGAAGTCAGCAGTCTGACTTGCAATTTGTTAATTGAATTCATATTCACAGGTGGAGCCACCGTCATAGCGCAGTTAGTAGTGCGTCAGACTGTTAATCTAGAGATCCTGGGTTTAACCCCTGACGGTGGCGCTCATCCTTTCTGACTATTTGTCTCTCACCAATGGGTCGATAATCGTAGACCTATGTTGGATAGCAGCTGGAGGCTAGGAAAGGATGTAATGGTAGTACTGGTGTGAGGAATACCAGGATTCCATAGTTAGGTGCTTCAGCCGCCGCGATATAACTGAAAGATTGTTGAAAGTGGCGTAAAACTCCATTTTAAACAAATCATATTCACAGGTATTCTTTCTTCCATTGAGCAACACCATTATAACTGGATTTAGAGACGACACCATTTTTGCTTGGGAGTCGGATTCCTTATCTTGTAAATATCAACTTCCCATCCCTCCAGGGAAGTCTCCTCAGTATAGAACATTTGCTGCAACAAAGTAAGTGAATTTATCATTTAATCCTTTCCTGTTTTATGAAATTGAAGACCTGTCCAAATTCAAAATTTTTGCAGAAAGAAATTTAAAGAGGATTAAATTTGAAAAATAACCATTCAGTAGGGTAGAAAATATTGTAGAAAGAGAAATTTCTTGTTACAAGCAATTCCTTCTCTTTGTACAATGTTTTCTCAATTATAAAATCACAGGGATGTAAAAACTAGGGATTGAACAGGAAAGGGTTAAGAATGTATTTTTTCTTTTGTACAAAGACAAAGTTCAAGCTAAATGCTTTTTGCAGCATTTTAATATAATTTTTTTGTACTTTAACTTATTCCCACACAATCCTCCTTTTTAATGCTCCTAAAGAGAACAGCTTTAGGAAACACTGTACTGGTAATAGGCAATTTCTTTAATTCCCGCAATGTTTTCTACCAACAAGGATGAAGATTTTTAAAATCTCATCCACTTTTAAACACCATCTGCAACTTCTTTCATTTTGTGCCAGTCTGATATTTTGTCATCTGGATATAATGACAGGATTAAAAAAGAAAAAGAACCCCATTTCACATATATATGTATGTATTTAATGATAATAATAATAGAACAGTTACAACTTTTTTGCATCCTAATGTCAATAAATAGGCAGGTCATAGTGTTTGTATGCAATCAATTATCGTAACAATAGCTAGAATAAAGCTGTAGTTATGACACTTCGGCTACCAACCAACATTAGATCTTTGTCCTTTCAGGCCTGTCTTTTGTCGGTTGTCAGTTAATATTCGAAAAAAAAAAGAAGTTTATACTACTTAAGAGAGCTCTGAAGTTTCAATATTTCAAATATGTATTCAATGCTAAAAGTCCTTTTTTGTTAATTCTGACTTTCAAAGTCATATTGCCTAGTATTTTTAGCTTGGTCATTAATCTCTGCATCATTTGACAAAAGTTATTGTAACATGAGACATTTGTCTCACCAATGGGAAAAAATTTTAATTATTACCGGTAGTTTTGTCTATCAAAGACGAGCGTTCTGGTTGGTGGAAAAGAATATCATACTACCATGAACAAAATTTTGAGCATGCAGCTATTTTGTATGCTAGCACACAAAATAGTTACATAAAAGTATATTGAATTTGTAAAATATTGCTTTTTTGCTTAATGTCATTAAATTATAATAATGATAAGAGACTATTTTGTTTTCATAGAGGTATGTAACGAAAGGCATATTCATGCAATATGATTAGTTTTTTCGTTTCATAACTCCATGAAAGCAAAAAAATATTCTCTTCAGCTCATAGCTGATTTGAAGTTGACCTAAGAGGCATAAGCAGCTGATGGCCCAAATAGAATATTCTGGTTGTACTAGTGTGAGAAATGTTGAAACCATGGTTAGGTGCATAAGCCACAGTGATATATGTAAAGCATTGTTAAAAGTGGTGTTAAACCCTGTAAGAAAAATCAAGGTGATCTGTTAAGGACAAGTAAGATCCTATATTTTATGGATGCCAGTGTTTATAAAAGACATTTTGTTATGATACAGAGATGGTCGTATACTAGCAGCGGGTGGGCGGTCACGATTTATACACTTGTGGGCCCTGGACACTAGAAAACTGTTACGAATTGTGGAGCTGCAGGATAAAGTCACAGCTGTAAAACATGTTGTGTTTCTGCCGGATAACTTTGACAATGGGGCAAGCCAGGTAATTTGTAGGATGTGCAAATAAAATCAAGGCTGCTGTAATTAGTGGATGTTGAATGTATATTTGTCCTCCACTGAATATTGAGCCATTCCCGTACAATGACACTTTCTGACGCGCCTCAAGAAAAACAATTCAGAAAACATTGTGTTAAGTGAAGAAATTGCTTGCTTGTTGCAAGCAATTTCTTCATTTTACACAGTGTTTTCTACACAGAAAGTTGAAAACATCTTGAGTTTCATAAACTTGTTGCAACTTAAATTTGAACAAGTCTAAAAATTTGTTGGCTGCTAATGGGTTTAAGAGTCATCTATAAAAAGATAAGAACACGGCTTTGGTTAGTTTTTAACTGTTTTGGATGACAAGTTTTTATTCATTATTTTATGAACACAGATCTGATATTTTAATTATAATATGACCTGAATTTTACAAAAATCTACAAAATTCTTGAGTTGATCAATTTCTTTTATTTGTGAAATATAATGAAATATAGTAACTATAAAATGACACCACAAAGTGCATTACAATGTCATTTTTACTGTAAGAAAAAGGCATTATCATTTAGCTGATTTGCATTGTTCTTACACTAGTAATGATCTAAATTAAAAAGTATAGTGCAGCTTTATTGAACCTTTCTCCACACAATCTCGCATTTTTAGGTGATAAAGAAATAAAGCTATTGAAAATATAATAGGGAAAGAAGAAATTGCTGGTAACATGCAATTTCTTCTTTTCTCACAATGTTTCCTACCTCATTTTACCCGATTACCAGACAACAAAATTTTAGACTTGTCCAAATTCAAAGGTGAAGCAGATGACAATTTGAGATTTGTACATGTCATGGGGTTTTCTCTCCTGGGGTCCCCATAAGAGGCAAAAAAGGGGCAAAAAAGGGTACATGTTTAAAATCTTCTTGTCATGAACTGGCTGTTGGATTTGATGCATATTTGGTATTTAAAATCTTTAAGCAAGGACTATAAAGTTTGTACAAGAAAAAAAATCTGTTCGGAAATGGTCGTGCTGGGGGGGGGGTTGTTGCAAAAGCTTACATAGAGACCACTTTGAAAATCTTTTGTTACCAAACAAAAAGACCTGCAGCTCTGATATTTGGTATGTGGCATCATCTAGTTGATTTCTATCAATATCGTATAAATTATAACCCCAGGGTCTGAATTAGCCCATTCCTGGAAGTCACAAGTTTAACATAGGCTTATATAGTGAAAACTTTAAAAATCTTCTTTCAAACAGATAGGCCAACGCTTTGATATTTGGTATGTAGTATAGTCTGGTGGACTTTTATCAGTTTTTGTGCTCTTTGGACTCAAGTGATCAATAAGGCCATGTGCCTCTTGTTTTAACTTTCTGGTTAGAAAACATTATGGAGAATGTAGAAATTGCCTGTTTCGAGCAATTTCTACAGTTTTAGCGCGGCTATTTTCAGAGAAAAACCTAGGTATTGCAATAGCCTTGGTGTTGTAGTCCTTGTCCTTGTTGTTGTCATTGTCATGCAAAAACTTTGACATTTTGTGATATCTCTGTTTCTACTAAAGGCATTCACTTGAAACTTGGTACACTTGTTCACTATCAAAAGAGCAACCTATACTATCAAGGGGGATAACTCTAGATGCATTTTGTCCACTATCCAGCACCCAACAGCCGAGCGTAGGCACCCGTAGGAAGTGCTCTTGTTTTATTCATTTTTAGATTGGTTTTACAGTTGTCTGTGTCTGTTCGTCTTACTGTCTTTTGTCTGTCTGCAAAACTTAACATTGCCAATTACTTCTAGCCTATTCAAGATACAATACTCATATTTGGCATGGTAATACATCTCTATAATATGCATGTCATGTCAAGGTCAAGGTCATGTGATAAGGTCAAGGTCACATACCAAGGTCAAATGTTTAGTTCTGTAGCGAGGGCATTGTGTTTTATAAACACATATTTCACAATGTTTTCTCAATTCTTTTTTTTAGTTCACCTGAGCACAAAGTGCTCATGGTGAGGTATTTTGATCATCCTCTGTCCTGCGTGCGTCGTCCATCATGTGTCAACAATCTTAGAATGACATCTCTCCCAAAATGCTGGGCGGATTTCAACCAAATTTGGCAGGAATGTTCCTTGGGTGGTAACCTGTAAAAAATTGCTTAAAGAATTGAAAAACGTTAAAAACCTTGGTTGCAATGGCAACAAAACTGAAATTTTAATGAAAACTTCAGAAATTATCTCCTCCTGACCAGAAGGCATAGAGTCTTGATATTTGGCATGAAGCATCAGTACATTGACCTCTTTCAGAATTGCTAAAATCATCACCCTCGGGCCCCCAGGTTTGGGCTTATATAGAAATAAAGAAGGATTTTTAGAATGACATCTCCTCCCAAACCACTTGGCAGATTTCAACCAAATTTGGCAGGAATGTTCCTTGGTAGGTGCCCTTTAA
Organism: Fragum fragum; assembly: GCA_946902895.1. Classification (NCBI taxonomy): domain Eukaryota; kingdom Metazoa; phylum Mollusca; class Bivalvia; order Cardiida; family Cardiidae; genus Fragum; species Fragum fragum. The sequence goes on along the minus strand of OX336373.1, from coordinate 15,325,995 downwards.
AAGTTGCTTAAAGCATTGAAATCCGTTAAAAACTCTGGTTGCCATGGCAACAAAACTGAAATTTTAATAAAAACTTTAAGAATAATCTCCTCCTTACCCAGAGGCCCTAATGTCTTGATATTTTGCATGAAGCAACAGTACATTGACCTCTTTCAGAATTGCTCAAATCACCAACCTTGGGCCCCTAGTGAGGTTTTTAACCCTTGTCATGCTGAATAAATCCTTTTCAGAATTTTATAAAAAACCAAAGGGCTGAAAGCACTGGTAGCACTTGTTGTTCATTTGTCAACACTTCTTTTGAAAATTAATTTCATAAACAACTCTGTTTTCAAAAAGATAGACAGGAGGTGTAGACTAAGATCAGACTGCACTTATGTGCAGTCTGATCTTTGTCTATACCTCCTGTTAAAACCGGAATATTCCGGGTTCAGCATGACAAGGGTTAAACAACATCTCCTCCCAAACCACTGGGCTGATTACAACAGAAGAATTTAATCAGTTGAAAACTCTGGTTGCTATGACAAGAGTAAAATTGGAATGAAAAAAATGAAAAAAAATCTCCTCCTGACCCAGAAGTTGAAGAATCTTGAATTTTGCATGAAGCATCAGTACATTGACCTCTTTCAAAATTGATAAAATTTCAGAGCCACAGGGTGATTAGGCTTAAATAGAAATAAAGAAGGCAACCCTTTCAAAACTATTTTGCCAATTCAAACCAAATTGGGCAGAAATACATAAGTTTCCCCCCTTTTAATGTTCACTGAAATATTTGAAATCTGTTGAAAGCCTTGGTTGGTATGGTAACATAAGTCAATATTGTTTAAATGTTAAAGAAGGTCTTCTCATGACCCAGTTTGCATTAGGCCTTGAAGAAAAAAAGAGCCTTATCTCAGGTGAGTGCCAGGGCCACTGGCCCTCTTGCCTTTTTTAATGGGGGAAAAAAGCATCACTGTGTGTGAATGGGTTAGACCAATTTTGTTTTGTTGTGTGCAACCTCTTTAAATTTGGACCAGTCGAAAATTTTGTCGTGTGGGAATGGGTTAACTCCCATAATATTGGTCACAATGTAAATTTTTTTATTTTCTTAGATTATTGCCATATGAATGAGTGTGTGCATGACATTTAACACTTTTGTATATCGTTAGCTTAGGGTAAAAACATTATCTAAAGAAAGGTTAAGTCAACTATTGAGTGCACAATGAAGTCCCTGATCAGACCTTGCAGATGCATGGCTGAACTGAATCTGCCTGGTCCCAGTGTCAGTCCATAAGCGTTTACTTTAAAAAGCTTCTCCTCAGAACGTACTGAACAGAATTCAACCAAATTTCACAGAAATGATCCTTTTGTGACCCCTTTTTCAGATTCCATAAATTAATTGTAATCGGTTGGAAACATAGCCTGAAAACAACTCTTGCTTAATCTGTACTATCAGGCCTGTGGAGCGTTGCAGGCGCTCAAGCGCCTATAGCTTCTTCAAGATTTCTAGTCTTATTGCATGACAAGTACAGAATTAGCAACTTTTTTAAGTTACTGCTCTACAGGATGAGTGCAATTTTTAGAATTGATAGGACTCTGAAAAGCTTGAAGCCATTTAGCGTAAGATTGTGATATAGTAATTAATGTTTTTCTTTTTCAGGTGCTAGGAGTTCTGTGTCAGGATGGAATCATGAGGTTTATCAACATTCATACCTGTAAACTCTTGTTTGATATCGGAGAGGTGTCAAACAAGATTAACAACGTAACAATCAGTCCTAATGGGCGATATGTTGTAGCCGCCAAGGAAGACGGAACTTTGGGCATTTATAATCTACATGTGCTGAGTGCAGAGATTAACAAGGTAGTTAAACCATTCCCACACAATCCTGCTTTTGACACTCCTTAACTCATTCCAACTCTAAAATTTTAGACTGGTTCAGATTGAAAGTAGCTGCTGACAACATTTTCAAGTTGATGGAACTAAATTTTTTGGTTTTTTTGGATGAAAAAATCATTGATTGTGGATAATGAAGAATTTGCTTGATACAAGGAATTTTTCTTTTTTCCACAATATTTTCAAAGGTTTTTAGCTCACCTGAGCACAAAGTGCTGATGGTGAGTTTTTGTGACCGTTGAATGTCTGTCATCTGTTGTGCGGCGTGCTGTGTCAACAATTGAAAAGTTTACACTCTAGAGGCCACAGTTTTGACCCAATCTTCATGAAACCTGGTCAGAATAATTGTTAGGTCATGAGGATGAACCCTATTGATTATGGGAGGGTTCTATTTGAAAACACAGGAAAAGGGCCCTTAATGACAATTTCTTTGTTTACACTCTAGAGGCCACAAATATGGCTCTATCTTCATGAAACTTACCAGAATAATTATTAGGTCATATAGATGAACCCTATTGATATTTGGAGGATTCTATTCGAAAGCACAGGAAAAGGGGCCTTAATCACAATTTCTTTGTTTATTCTCTAGAGGCCACAAATATGTCTCAATCTTCATGAAACTTTGCCAGAATAATATTTAGGTCATACAGATGATCCCTATTGATTATGGGAGGTTTTATTTAGAAAACACAGGAAAAGGGGCCTTAATGACAATTTCTTTGTTTACACTCTAGAGGCCTCAATTTCTGCCCAATCTTCATGAAACTTGGTCAGAATAATTATTAGGTCACAAGGTGGAACCCTATTGATTATGGAAGGTTCTATCAGAAAACACAGGAAAAAGGGGCCTTAATAACAATTTCTTTGTTTACACTCTAGAGGCCACAAATTAGGCCCAATCTTCATGAAACTTGCCAGAATAATTATTAGGTCATATTGATGAACCCTATTGATTATGGGAGGATTCTATTTGAAAACACAGGAAAAGGGGCATTAATCACAATTTCTTTGTTTATACTCTAGAGGCCACAAATATGTCTCAATCTTCATGAAACTTTGCCAGAATAATTATTAGGTCATACAGATGATCCCTATTCATTATGGGAGGGTTTTTTTATTTAGAAAAGACAGGAAAAGGGGCCTTAATGACAATTTCTTTGTTTACACTCTAGAGGCCTCAATTTATGCCCAATCTTCATGAAACTTGGTCAGAATAATTATTAGGTCACAAGGTGGAACCCTATTGATTATGGAAGGTTCTATCAGATTACACAGGAAAAAGGGGCCTTAATAACAATTTCTTTGTTTACACTCTAGAGGCCACAAATTAGGCTCAATCTTCATGAAACTAGGCAAGAATAATTATTAGGGCATGAGGATGAACCCTGTTGATTATGGGAAGGTTCTTTTTAAAAGACAGGAAAAGGGGCCTTTATGACAATTTCTTCGTTTACCACAATTCAGGCTCAATTTTCATGAAAAATGGCCAGAATAATTGTTAGGTCATATAGATGAACCCTATTGATTATAGGAAGGTAATTTTGGAAAACACAGGAAAAGGGGCCTTAATGACAATTTCTTTGTTAAAGCTCTAGAGGTCATAATTTTGGCTCAATTGTCATGTAACTTGGTCAGGATACTTGTTAGGTCATAAAGATGAACCTGATTATGGGAAGGTTCTATAGGATAACACAGGAAAAGGGGCCATAATCACAATTTCTTTGTTAACAATATAGAAGTCACAGTTTTGCCTAAATCTTCATGAAACTGGTTATACTTATTTGTCTCTAGTTGTATTTTTTTTAACAGCAGACAATTCAGATGAGCAATCTAAGACCATCATGGTCCTCTTGTTTTCTTTAGGAGCATGAAAAGGAGGGATTGTTTGGAAATGGGTTAAGAAAAGAAATTTAAAAAGAAATGTGGTAAATGAAGAAATAGATTGTCACAAGCAGTTTCTTCATTTTCCACAATGTTTTTACCATAAAGACAAAAACTTTTTCGAGTTGGACCTTCTTTGAATTTTGTTCTATGATAATGGATAGGATATATTGACTATATCTAAAATTTAGATTGTTGGTTTGCTAGGAAAGGATGTAGTGGTAGTGCTGGTGGGAGCAATACCAGGAATCCACTTTAGGTGCTCCAGCCACTGCATTATGACTGAAATACTGTTAAAGTGGGGTTAGACCACATTTAATCGATCAGTCAACCAAATCATTCTCAGCTGACGGATTAAGGGCCTTTTTGGCCGTCCTGTTTATATTTATGGTCTGTAACATACAGAAAAGAAACGATGGTTGTTTGGCAACCAATCAGTCAACCAAATCATTCTCAGCTGAAAGATTAAGGGCCTTTTTGTCCATCTTGTTTAAATTCATGGTCTGTAACATATAGAAAAGAAACGATGGTCGTTTGGCAACCTACATATCGAAACTACAGCTTGAAGACATTAAACTTTCCTGTTTTTCAAAACTTTAGACTTGTCAAATTTTAAAAAAGTTGCAGACCACAACTAAAGCTGAGTGCAATTTGAAAAGTAACTAACCTACAGGATAGAAAACATTGTGAGAAAATAAGAAATGCTTGTTACAAGCAATTTCTCCTTTTTCCCAAAATGTTTTTTCAAGAATGAAATCACAGGGACGTAAAACCAGGGATTGAAGAGGAAAGCGTTGAGTTGCCAAACTAACAAAAATACTTCAGATAAATGTCTACTTATGTCAAAGTTCAAATTTAACTTCCAGTCAAAATGCATGATTTGATTTGTCCATCTCTATATTATTAGCTCCACATGGATCTCAACTATTGTCATAGCCTTGTGTTGGTTGTGTGTATGTCCATGCGTCTGATGTCTTCATTTGACATAGTGCTTATTAACCCTTGTCATGCTGAACCGGAATATTCAAGTTTTAGCAGGAAGTACAGATGAAGATCAGACTGCACATAAGTACCGTCTGAACTTAGTCTACACCTCCTGTCTGTCCTTTTGAAACCAGAGCTGTTTATGAAATTAATCCTCAAAAGAGGTATTGACAACTGAACAACAAGTACTACCAGTGCTTTCAGCCCTTTGATTCTGAAAAGGTTTTTATTCAGCATGACAAGGGCTAGCAGCATTTCGTGATTCAATTCTGCATTACACAAAAAGGAGCCTTCAAATGTCTTGAATGCAAAACTACTCCTAATATGCATTGTTATTGAAAACTTGTTTTGTGACAATTTTGTCTCTTGTTTTGTGGGTATGTCTGGGTAAGACTTTTTAGAGACCCAGGTTTCTGTTGATAAAATGTTGGGTCAAAAAGACCCAGTGTCAGCAAGGCCTGTCCAATAAGTTAGTAAAGGCCCACTATTTAAACTGACCAAAAGGGCCCAGACCAGAAAGGACCAATAACCTAACTTGACGTTTTACATTATTTTGACTATGACAATTTCTTTTTCTATTGTTTTATTTCAAACAGACTTAAAATTGATTGTATAGTAAATCAAACACTTTAAAGAATCAATTAGAGAACGACAGTTTTATGTTAATCTGTTTATAAGTGTGCTGAAAGATGTTAGCAGAAAGAACCTAATAAACACAAAGTATGATTACTTCTTAAAACATGTTTTCTTCCCACACTGATTTTCTGATATAATGAAATAGTGTTTTAGGAAATCAAGGTGTTGTTGATGTAATGTCTTTTCTACGCTATAGAGTATCATTGTTATCTGGCTAAAGATTATTTACCCCCGAATATTCCTCTTTGGCAGGAGGCAAAGACAAAGTTCAGCCTGCACATACATGCTGTCTGATCTAAGTCTACACCACTTGCTTGACCCTGTTCAGCAGGAGTTGTTCATAAAATTGATTGTCTAAAGAAATATTAGTTCTCTGTAAGAGCTTCCAGTGCTGACAGTCCTTTGATTTGAATGTATCTTTTTGAAACAGATTTAATTTAGCATGACAAGGGTTAAGCAAGTGCTTAACATACATGCACTTCTGAACTCTTGTCATGCTGTATCTGGAATATTCCTGTCTTGGCAGGAGGTGTAGACCAAGATCAGCCTGCACAAACGTGCAGTCTGATCTTGGTCTACACCTGCTGCTTCTATTTTTCCTGCCAGAGAAGTTTATAAAATTGATTTTCAAAAGAAATATTGATTATTGAACAACAAGTACTATCAGTGCTCCCAGCCCTTTGATTTTTATGTAATTCCGTAAGTTATTTTATACAGCATGACAAGGGTTAATATATATATGTCAATATGATTGTTGTTTATTTAACTGTTGTAACAAAGAATATACATTATGAAGTGTATGTAATTGTCAAAACAGTTGAGTAAAATACAATCATATTGATTTGATATACCTTTGACATACTTACATGTGCTTGGCCTTTCTCGTCAGTATTGAAAGTGGGCAATTTTGGGCTTGGCCTTTTTGGACTATGTCTTTTTGTCACTTGGCCTTTGTGAACCTAATTCGTTGAAAATACAGAGGGATACGTTTAAGTGTATATTGCTGTGATATGATTTACAGATTACGAACATTGGCATTGATAAAGTTTATAAATTTTTCATCTCCTTTTAAGCCACCAGCACCATTAGTGAAAGTTGTCACCAGCAACAAGATGTCAGATACAATATCAACAGACAGATCATCAAAATCAGAGAAAAGTCAAAGGTCAACCAGAGGTCGCCCAAAATCAGCCCCAGCCAAAGGAAAGGAAAATAGGGCTGTTTCATTTGAACAGGACTCTGGATTTGTAAGCATTTTATATATCGCGTTTTAACCCATTACTACATTACAAAATTCCAGAATAGTCAGAATATAAGGAAATTTAAACAATCATTCAAACGCCCTGAAATGGAAAAATAAATGCCATATAGAGTTGAAGGGAATTTTGAAGAAATGAGTGATTGCTTGTAACAAAAACAATTTCTCCTTTTCAAACAATGCTTTCTGACCTACTTCTCTTTAGTTTAAAGAAGCTTTGAGTTGTCTTCTACAAGATTTTGCTTTTATTTTGATACACCTAATGCAGGGATAAAGACAAAAAAAAATTGAGCTTGCACTGCCAAAATGCAATATTTAACTTGGGGTATTGGCATTTTCTTCATAAGTCACTTATCAAAGTTATATTTGAAAAGAAGGCTGTTATTGGGGTATGAAGTTTCACAAGCACATCTCGTATTTGGTATGTAGATAGGTCTCAACAAAGCGCAACTGGGAAAGGTCATTTTATCAAGGTCAAGGTCAAAATTTTAACCCTTTTCCCTAAAACAAAGAAAAAAAACAATAAAAATCACCCATTTCTAAAGAATTCCTGTTTCGGGGGCATGGTGTTTCACAAACACATCTTGCAAGGTTCGCACAGTCTTAAAAAGTCCTTAAAAATCGCGCTATGGCCTTAAGAAGTCCTTAAATGTCTCCTGACCTTAAAAAGACCTTAAAAAGTCCTTAAATTCTATTTTTAGGGCCTTAAATCTATTGAGAGGAGCAAAGTTTTATTATTATTATTATTTCTAAGAATTTGAGAAAATCGCGTAGAAAAAAAACCAACGAAATACGACAGACATTTTAACAACATCGGGGCCGCTAAAAACATCCATGTATTCTATTCTATTCGAGGATTCCAACGTCGGCCGATAATTACCGAGCAATGACGTAGTGTTTCCGTATATATCGATCGTTACCAATCAACGTGGAGCATTCGCTGCTGAAGCTGAAAATTGCGCCATCTACGGATATATTCAGCCAATGAAACGCTCGGAATTATTAACAGCGTTCCATTCTACGTCCATCTTGTCTAGTGGAAATATTTTGAAACTGTTAACGCGAAGAAAAATGCCTGGAAAATGCACATTTAATGTGAAATGGGTAAAGGACTATCCATGGCTGAGGGAAGTAAAAACATGTGTTTACAAAGCATACTGTCATTACTGTCGCAAGGAAATAGATCTGTGTAAAATGGGCGAGATCGCGGTGAAATCCCATGCTAAGAGTGCTCGTCACCAGAGCGCATCCAAATTTTACGACGATCAACCGCGATTGCTGAGCTCTTTTTTCACGGACAACAAATCTTGTCGAGCAAGTGAACCTTTTCCTAAGGCGGAGTCGACTAGTACAAAGCCAGATGGAGCTGTTGGAGACAGCGACGATTTTGCATTGGTCATTCCCCACCCAACGGTTATACCGGCTAAACCTTCGGCAAACATTAATCATTTTTTTCAGAAGAATGATGTGTTGAAAGCAGAAGTTTTATGGACAATACAAGCAGTTGTTACTCATAATTCTTGTAAGTCCAATGAAAATATTGCACAACTATTCAAATCTATGTTTCCTGATAGCAATATAGCTAAACAATTTTCCTGTGGAGAAAGGAAGTCGGCCTACCTTTGCTGTTTTGGAATTGCAGATTACTTAAAAAAAATATTAATTGAGGAGATTGATAGTTATTTTGTGATATTGTTTGATGAAAGTTTAAATAAGAAGGCCCAGAGTAAGCAAATGGACTTGCATGTTAGATATTGGAGAAATGGATATGTCGTTACACGTTATCTATCATCACAGTTCCTAGGACATGCCACAGCAAATGATATGTTGGAACATTTTCAGAAAGGGGTTGGTGATCTGCAGAAACAGATTAAGAATATGCTACAGATTTCCATGGATGGGCCTAGTGTTAATTGGAAATTCCTTGATATATTCAGCAAACAGTTTGAAAAGGATTTCTCAGTTTGTTTGCTCAACATAGGATCATGTGGTCTCCACATAGTACATAATGCATTTAAGGTTGGTTGTCAATCGACAGGCTGGGACATCTCTTCAATTCTATCAAGTTTGTACTATCTATTTAAAGACAGCCCTGCCAGAAAGGAAGATTATCAGACAAGTTGTGGCTCTACAACTATGCCATTGAAATTTGTTTCACATAGATGGATGGAAAATGTCCCTGTAACTGACAGAGCCATTCAAGTCTTGGGCAATGTGAGAGAATATGTCAAAGATGTTGATAAGAAGAAATATTCAAAACCCACGTGTAAATCATATGATGTAGTGACCACAGCATTGAAAGATAAATTAATTAGAGCAAAATTAGAATTTTTCAGGTATGTTGCAATGCACTTACAAGGCTTTCTTGGTAATTTTCAAACTGATAGACCAATGGTTCCTTTCCTGTTTAATGAACTTACTCAAATTATCCGAAGTTTAATGGACAGAGTGATAAAACAGGATGTTCTGACCGAGGCTTCTGGATTTAAGCTCTTAAAAGTCAACTTAGATGATAGCTCACTGTACATACCCCATACAAAGATTGACATTGGGTTTTCAGCAGACAAAGCATTAAAGGAAAGCATCAAAGAGCATAAGTTAAGTGAGAGGCAGGTTATGGAATTCAAAATTCAATGCAGGGAGTTCATTATAAAATTGTTGAAAAAGCTCCTTGAAAAGTGTCCAGCAACATATTCCCTTGTCAGGTACTTGAGCTGTCTTGACCCAAGAGAGATGGTTGCCAGTAAAGAGAGGTGTAAAGAAAGGTTTAAGCATGTTCTAACACACTTGGTGTCCACTAGTAGAATTTCTGAGAGAAATTGTGATGAATGTATTAAACAGTATGGTGCATTTTTGGACCATATCCCAGTCATTGGAACAGCAATTTTCTCCGACTTTAATCTGCAGAGAGACAGACTAGATGAGTTTTTTTCTTGTCACATGACAGATGTATCATACAGTCAGTTGTTAGAGGTTGTAAAAATTCTGTTAGTTCTTTCTCACGGCCAGGCAACAGTGGAAAGGGGATTTTCTGTTAATAAAGAGGTTGAAGTAGAAAATCTAAAAAACTATTCATTGGTTTCACAGAGACTTATTTGTGATTATGTCAAATCAGTACATGGAATTCATAATGTCCCTATTACTAAAGAACTCCTTTCAAGTGCAGCCTCATCAAGAAGTAAGTATGAAGCATACCTACAAACTGAAAGGGAAAGAAAGAAGACAGATACTCAAAAAAGAAAAAGAGAGGAACTCCAACAGGAAATAGAGGATCTCAAGAAACAGTGTAAACAGGCTAAACTTGACATTGAAACCCTTACAAAATCAGCTGACGAGTATTCAGTTAAGGCAGAGAGAGAAAGTAACCTATCATTTATTGCACACTCTAACTCCCTCAGACAAAAAGCTAAAGAAAAGAAAAGTGTGTCTGAAAGACTAGATAAAAGGCTGGAAGAGAAGATGAGTATGTTGAAAGAGTGTTAACTGTAAGATACAACTGAATGAACTGATGACAGCATTTTTTAAGGTAGGATTTTCAACAGAAATAAGGCCTTAAAAATAGAAATTTTGTCCTTAAAAAGACCTTAAAAAGTCCTTAAATTTATGTGCCTAGTTTCTGTATGAATCATGTCTTGTTTTGGGGTTTCTTTTTTACTAGCAATTGCTAGTAAAAAGCTTTGTTGCCTGTGGACAACTCATGTTGCATTTGTAGTAACAATGATAAATTTTGTTTTCCAGAGAGAATTACCAGATGGTTTAAATATGGAAAGACTCCAAGCTATTTTAAAGGGATACAACGAGTATCCTGCCAAATACAGGTAATAAATTGGTCCAGATTCATATCATCTTCAGAATTGACCAATCACGGCTGTCGATCAAGGAATAAATCAACCAATCAAATAATTTATTCAGCCCAGACCTTAGCTTATCAACACATACATTGGCCGCCATTTTTGTTAGCTCAGCTGTTTTCGGAGAAAACACGAGGTATTGTCATCACCTGAGCATCGTTCGTTGGTGTTGGTGTGACAAACTTTAACCTTGGTCATATCTCTGTTGTTATTGAAGATATCCTCATGAAACTTGGCATGTGAATTGACCATCACAAGAGCTATCTAGACTATCAAGTGGGATAACTCTAAAAGCATTTTTGTAAGAGTTATGCCCCTTTTTAGAGTTATAATTTTTCCATTATCCAGCACCTGCAGCAGATCCTTGGCACCCGTATGCGGTGCTCTTGTTAACCTATATTGTTGATTTGGCGACTGAAGCTTCTTAACTACAACTTATTCAAGCTGTAGTTGCGACATTTAGGTTGCCAACAAACTATTTTAGTTTATTGTTACATGCTACAGTCCATAAATTTTGCAAAATAAAGTATAAATGCTATCAACTTGAAACTTTCTGGGTGGATAGATCTCATGGAGGAGAAGTGCAGTGCAAATGAACCATATCTCTTACTTACATAATTTTTGAGTTATGGCCCCTTTCTGTTTTTAAAGACTTAGATCTTGTCTGGGGCATATTTCTGAAAGTATAATAGCTATCAACTTGAAACTTCATTGGTGGATAGATCTCATGGAGGAGAAGTGCAGTGCATAAGAACCACAACTCTTGCCTGCATAATTTTTGAGTTATTGCCCTTTTTTGTTTTAAAGACTTAGATTTTGTCCTGGGCATATCTCTGAAAGTATAATAGCTATAAACTTGAAACTTCATTGGTGGATGGATCCATTGAGGAGAAGATCAGTGCACAAGAACCACAACTCTTGCTTACATAAGTTTGGAGTTTTGCCCTTTTTTTAAAGACTTAGATTTTGTCTGGGGCATATCTCCTGAAGTATAAATGCTATCAACTCTAAACTTCATAGGTGGATAGATCTCATTGAGGAGAAGTGCAGTGTACAAGAATCACAACTCAGTTTACTATCAAGCTTTTACGGCGGGGGATAGCCATGTCTGACATGGCTCTTGTTGTTAGTGAATCATACAAATTATATGTCCCAGCTTTGTCATCAACGGCATGATAAGAAAGATACCAGACTCAAAAACTCATTGTTTTTACATTTTATCAACAACATGTAATTAAAAATGTTCAGGCTTAATATATGAAAAAAGAAGATTGATAGAATTGAATTTAAATTTGAGAGTGACCTGCCACTTGTATTAATAATCATGTAAAGACTTCTATATTTTAGCTTAGCTGTTTTTTTAGATAGCCTGTGGTATTTCTATAGCCAGGTCATCACATGTGGCTGCTAAGCTCATCATCTGTGGCTGCTAAGCTCATCATCTGTTGCTGCTAAGCTCATCATCTGCGGCTGCTCAGGTTATCATCTGCAACTGCTTTGGTTGTCATCTGCGGCTGCTTAGGTTGTTATCTGTGGCTGCTCAGGTTGTCATCTGCTGATGCTCAGGTTGTCATCTGCGGATGCTTAGGTTGTCATCTGTGGCGGCCATGTCTGAGTCGTAGTCTGAAATCTTTAACAATTGTAATATCTCTTGTATTACTAAGCACATTCACATGATAAATTGAGGATATATACACTATTGAAAGAGCAATCTTTACCAACAAGTGGGATAACTCTGCATTCATTTTTTATCCTTTTTTGATCTTAGAAGTTTTACCCACTCTCAAGCACTTTAATAGCCTAATATAGGCATCCGCATGTGGTGCTTCTATTATTTTATCTTTCTTCAATTTCTTTTATTCATTGTCAATTTCAGAATGTTTATATGGAGGTCTATCCTAAGACTACCTGAAAACCACGCAGCCTATGCAGCTTTAGTAGATAAGGGGACATATCCAGCGTATGCCAGACTAAATGAAGAGTATCCAATCAAGAGTAGAAGACTGGTCAGAATTCTACAGAGGTATGGACAATTCATTAACCTATTGTTAACCCTTGTCATGCTGAACCCGGAATATTCTGGTTTTGGCAGGAGGTTTAGACCAAGATCAGACTGCACATAAGTGCAGTCTGATCTTGGTCTACATCTTCTGCTTGTACTTTTCCTACCAGATTTGTTATGAAATTGTTTTCTAAAAGAAATAAGGATTTTTGAACCACAAGTTCTTTCAGTGCTGTCAGCCCTTTGATTTTACAACAATTCAGTAAGGTAATTTATACAGCATGACAAGGGTTAAACAACAAAATTTTTAGACTAGTCCAAATATGAAAGATGCAGACATCATTTCAAAGTTCCGTTAAACCCCATTCAATCAATCAATTATTTCAAAGTGCAATTGAATTAGAAAGAGAAAAGTGTCATCTCTTTTTTGCACAAATTTCCAAAGCTTAATTTCTTCAGTTCATGATTGTGACCCTGAAGTTGGATTCTTTTAAATTGGGGCATGGCAGGTTTGGCTTATTAGACTTATGGAAAAAATGGCATTATTCCTTAAAGAATTTCTGCTCATAAACAACAAGACCAATTTTGGACCAATTTGGCAGATAGATTTCTTGGGTGATCCTTTCCAAAACTTGCTTGTGATATTTTTATTCTTGTAAAAGAAATTTGGGCCTTTGCAGGGCTGGGCTTATCAGACTTAGGGAAATCATGATATTCTTTAATAATCTTCTACTTCAAAACCACTAGGCCACTTTGTACCAAACTTGATAAGAATTATCTTTAGTTGATCCTTCTAAAACTTTTTTGTGAAATCTTTATTTTGAAAAAAATGTAGATGTAGCAGGGCTAGGTCAATCAGTCAAAGACATTGTGAAATAATTCTCAGGTGAGCAGTTTAGGCCAAAATGACCCTCTTGTTTATACCCTTGAACAAAGAATTTTCATAAAAATCTATCCCAAACTAATATTATTTTTCTTTTTTATAAACAAAAATAAAGATGATATTTTTGATTTCATAGAGGTATGAAAAATCCTTATCATACTGTATAGAGCCACTTTACAGCTTATACTTTTCTTTGTCTCTTTAATATTTCACAACAAATTATCTTGTAATCCATTCCAATACAATTCCAATTTTTATGACCAACAAACAAAGGGTTTGGAAAACAATGTAGAAAAATTAAGAATATTATTTTTTCCAAGATAAACATTTATATAAAATTCTATTTACTTGAAAATTTGTTTGTTACTTCTCTCAACTTGTATTAGTTAAAGTTTAGTCATCTGTTAATGTGTTGATGCATTCTAATAGATTATCAAGATTTTTCAGTTGATAATCAATTCATAATTTCACCAACAAACAAATGAAAAAATAAAAATGATTAAATAGACTCACTGATTTCAAAGTTTTAGCCCTGTGGGATAAGCAGCATGTGTCTTGGCTGAAATATTGTGGTTGTACTGGTGTTAGAAATGTTTAATCCTTTACCACATGACAAAATTTGAGCCTCCGTCATAGTGCAGTTGGTAGCGCATCAGACTCCTTATCTTCAATCATGGGGTGTCATGGGTTTGGTCCCCAGGGACACATATCCTTTCCGACATTTGTCTCTCACTAATGGGTGGATAATAGACCTTTTCACACAAAGCGCCAGATGACTAAAAAGTCTGTATCCGCTAGACGCTTTAAAAGAAAAACAACAACAACAAATTTCCACTGCGGGGAGGGTTTACTTCCTGTTTTGTCTTTCAAAAGCTGTATAATTGCGTCTAGTCATTTTAACTTCATTTTTCGATGTTTTACAATGAAAGCAAAAGCTAAATAATGTAGATAATATTGTTGGAAATGTACCATCTGTTTGTTACAATATTTCTTTCTCCGTTGTTTAAGAAATGTTTCTTCAGAAGCATTAAAAATACTCTATATTATCATCCCTAAGAAATAAATGACGGGATTTTTTTTTTTTTTCATGATCTATGTTCACCATATGCAATAAAATTTATCATAACCTGGTATATAGTATATTTTGAAACAAACACCTGTAATGAATGAAGAGGAATGCACCATGGAAAGGTCATGATCATTAACCCATTTTGTCTCAGGACTAACATCAGCATTAGAAAACTCATGTTTTTGCCTCCAGAAATATTGAATTATGATAGTTTGTGTGAGAAAAGGTTTTATCTCAAATTGTATTCACAACCTTTTGTTAGCTGATTGATGATATTCTGCTTGTAATATGCACAATGGCCCATTGATCTGCTAGTAAAGCTAGATATTCAAATATTAAAGCTAGATTTTTAAAATGAAAGCCTACCTCGCAATATATTTCTGCAGCAAAAAAACATTTTTAAATCCATCTAATTATATAAGCGTATTTACTTCATTTGAAATTGGGAAAAATGCTGAAAGATAAACTCCATGTTATGATATTAACGTGAAACAACGCCTGGTCGCATCCTTTGATCAATCACCAATAAATTAGTATTTTACAGCTTATTGGTTGAAACATAAAAAGATCAAGTTTGTCTCATCGAATTATAAATTTTTCTAATTAAATGTAAGAGTGTTTATCGGATTCATTGTGACACGTTGCCTGTTACATAATAACCCCATATGTATTGTGATTTACCGAAGGGAACCCTTAACATCAAGGCTGTTACCAGATCATTCTTCTGATATGTTCTATCTAATCATTTGATGTTTTTTTTAGGTTTTTTTGCTTTATAATATCATCTTAAATCAGTTCTAGGTTATTCATTCATCGTCGAAATAATGCTCCCTGTTTTCACATTACAATATATTCTTCAATTCATTGTATGGCATTTTTTACGAAAAGATGATTATTGCTCCTTTTCTTCGACGTTTCTATTGTTACAATAATGCGAATATTTAAAAGAACGACATGCTGTTCTTGGGGTGTGTTTGATATTAATAAAAGAAAAGAATAGAGAGAGAAAATGCAAGAAGATTGTTCGTATGGTCAGGCCTGCCATGCGAAGGGCGGGATTTGCCATGATTGACTTGCCCATGATTGACGCTTAATCGCAAATTTAACCAATCAGTGTTCAGGAAAAATTTGGAAGGCTTATTTGTTTTGTGTAGTGACGATACTTGTTAATATAACAAAACCATTGATTCCGACAAGAATAACATTTGTAATTTGTTTTCTATTATAATTATTCAAAGTGATCATTCAGTGTTTGTACCGAGTGTTAAACTGTAACTCTATATTTTTTCTGTTCTTGTATGTGAAGGCTGGTGGGTAATAAAAATATTTTAAAAACATCTTATTGCATTGGAAATATTATTGTACGAAAAGATGATTATTTCCATATTCGAGGTACGTTATAGTTCATATGGCCTAGATACCAGGCTGATTTAAACTCAATTTTATTGCAAATTCAAGATAATATCATCAAAATTACCCGCTACAATTGGCCTGTATATGTCTGCTCACAGATTGAAATTCTTTTTCACCAAAATTTTGATTTTTAAAATTCATTTTTTCTTGTTCAAAATAGCCAATTTATATGGGATTATATAGTGATAATTTATCGACTACCCGCAATCGATCAAGTGACATAGTCTCAGGTAGATATTGCATTTAATGAGATTTTGTTTGACGCATGCGCAGTGAGAGCGTGAAAAGGTCTATTGTAAACCTAACTGGAATAGCAGCTTGAGGTTAGGAAAGGATGTAATAGTGCTACTGGTACTAGACATACCAGGAGTCTATTTTTAGGTGCTCCAACCACCACGATATGCCTAAAAAATTGTTTAAATCAGTATTTAACCCCAAACCTTAAACTTACAAACATGACAAAATTTGAGACTCATCCAAATAGAAAGTAGATTTAGACGTCAATATTTAGTTAATGAAATTCTTGAGTTCTTTTTTTTTGGGGGGGGGGGTAGGAAACATTGTGGACATTGAAGAAATTGCTTGAAATAAACAATTTCTTCTATGTCCACAATGTTTGCTGCAGCTTTTTTCTTTAGGGGCGTAAAAAGGAGGGATTGAGTGAGAATGGGTTAAACCATAGTTTTGTGTACAAGAACAAAAATACTTTTGAAAGTGATGCCAAACCCAAAACCAAATATATATTCCAAGTAATATGAAAAAATATTATGAAAGAAATTTAAAATATTACGAAAATCTGATATCCTTTCATATTTATTTGCAGAATTCTCTCAGCATTAGCCAACTGGTCACCCATATTTGGAGAGACACAGTATCTACCAGTTCTAGCCTTCCCGTTCGTTAAACTGTTCCAGAACAACCATCTTGTAGCATTTGAAATTATAGCCAGTATTATGAGTAAGTTTATTTGGAAATTATAGCCACTTTTATGGGTCAATCTATTGATTTGAAAATTATAGCCAGTATTATAGGTAAGTATATTTGGATATTACAGCCAGTATTAATCCAATGACACTTTTGGACACCACTCAAGTAAAACAATCGGGAAAACATTGTGGAAAATCAAATTTGCTTGTTACAATGTTACCAAGAAATTTGAAGAATGTAAAATTCGTAAACCTTAAATTGTTGTCTGTAACGTCTTTCAATTTGGACCAGTCTACAAATTTTACATCTGGTGATGGGTTAAGAGTAAGTATATTTGGAAATAATTAGCAAGTATTATGAGTAAGCTTATTTGAAAATTATAGCCAATATTATGACTGAGTTTATTTGGAAATTATAGCCAGTATATATCAAGTTAGTATATCAAGTCAACAGTTTTAACTTGTGTTCGGATATTCTCATGCACTTGACTATCTTTCAATCTCCATGTGTACATTTTGCATCTGTCCATCCATCTGAATAAAAGTCTATGAACTTCTAAAAGTACAAATTAGATATAGTATGTTTATAAAGATAAAGAAGAAATAAAGGTTAACACCAGAGAAAGTATATGAATGATTGCTTGGGTATAATTTTTGTGGTGTGCAAACTAACTAAATTTTACTGTATTCATAATATTGACCAAAATATCACCAGTCATTCTACATATGGACATTTTTTAATTGGGTATGTAAATGATTGTGTGAAGGGAAAGAGTTAAGCTTCTTTTATTATGCGCCATGAAGGGCAAGGATATAACTGCTGCTCTGTCTGTCCATCATCCAGTCCATCCACCTCAATATCTCCACAATTCTATGGACAAATTGGATGAAACTTCACATAATGAATTTCTTTATGAAATTGCACCGGCATAAAATTGAGCTTGCTCCTAAAATAATGGATGGTTTCAAAACAACTTGGCACAATTGTTCTCTATCATGGGTAGATGTACAATTTGAAAAAGAAATCAGATAGCTCCAAGGTCGAGTTCGCAGCTTAAGACCAAAAGTTAAAATTAAACTTGTCCGGAGCATAATTTAAAAAAAAGATGGATGGAATTTGAAATGACTTTGCACAATTGTTCTCAATCATGAAAAGATGTACCATTTGAAACTAATTTTTCAGATTTCTCCAACATAAAGCTCACAGCTCAAGGTTGTATGTTAAGATATAGTATGTCTGGAATGGGGCGAGCATATGACTGCACCTTCGTCTGGCGGTCTGTCTGAACCCTTTTCCACGTTTATTTTATTTTTTTGTGACAGGGCTATATTCAGAGGGCATAATCTGTCTCTAACGGCTCTTGTGTCAGAGGTAATAAGTTATATTATAACTTTTATAAAGTATCTTCTTTATTCTTTTTCAGTAAACTGGGCCGAACACTGGTTTGAATATTTTCCAAATCCACCCATCAACATATTAGGAATGATAGAAAATGTCATCGCCCACCATGATCGTTACTTACTGCAGCATTTCGTCAAATATAATGTGACATCTCAGGTAAGCGTTGATAATCCACCTATACAAGACTGACTAAACTAACAAACTTTTTATCTTTTGGAGTTGTATTTAAACCGAGGCCCTGTGTGACAGTGCTATCCATCAGGCATGGTAAAGAACCAGGCAGTGCTTTCAGTGCTTTTGTCCCATCCCCTGTAACAGCCAGGGTGCCCATTCACGTACTGCAATATGTAATTCACGTACAACTACGTCGGTTCACATACAAATCTTAGACCAAGACGTGCATGAACGTACATAAAAATGAATGAACGTAGAAACAAAAATGGCATTATGTGTGCGTGCATTTGAAATTATTAGGGTATAAAATGAGAAACCCTACGTGCGTATTTTTCCCTAAAAAACCCAACTGCAAAATACCGCCGTCAACTTTAACAAAGTAGACAGTGGTACAAGTCTACACAAAATGCATCGGGATCGAGTGATTTCCCTTTCATGCAACAGGAACCAGCTGGTTTGTTTTCATATAGAGAATGGGGAAACCAGCAGTTGGAAAAGTTTGTATAATACGGATCCTGATGGCCTCACCAGTTTGTTTTGAAATAGGCCCAAAGTTGCCCTATTTTTCAAACTAAACGCAAGATATTCACGTGTTTTGGGCAAGATTGACAAGAACTCATAATATAGAATCTGATTTTGAAATCAGTTTCTCTCGTAAGTTCCGTTGTACATGTAAGTCGGGCGGGACAAAATGGAGCCGTTTGTTTAACGTGTAGTTTTGTTTTGGCTACGTAAGTTGCTGTCTGCAAAATGTCGTAACAAAACCTATTCTATTTCTCCACAAATGGTGACTTTTAGACACTTATTTGATATTTTCTGTACCAGAATCGTTTTGATACCAGAGTTTGATCTAAAAATGAGCTGACATGCCTGATTATATGGCCTGCTCCAAGATGACATTCCCACCCTTGTAATTAACTTGTTAGATTTGTTTAGTCATCGCTCTCATATCCCATTCAATCCGTCCAAAATCCAATAATTAACCCTTGTCATGCTGTATGAATTGCTATAAAATCAAAGGGCTGAAAGCACTGATAGAACTTGTTGTTTAAAAATCAAGATTTCTTTTAGAAATCAATTTCATAAACAACTCTGGCAGGAAAAGTACACACAGGTGGTGTAGACAAAGATCAGCCTACACTTAGGTGCAGGCAGATCTTGGTCTACACCTCCTGCTAGAACCGGAATATTCCGGGTTCAGCATGACAAGTGTTAAGAAAAAGTGAATTGTCAAAAACCAGGTTTTCAAAGAAAGTTTATTATCTTTCCCTCTAAATTTATCTGAAACTTGCACATAACTAAAACATTGTTTGTAATTTGGTAAAGGGTTCAGATTCGTATTGTGTACCCTTAAAACTGAAAGTAAAGGGTACACTGTACCCCCAGAATTTTCTTTGTATCCCCATTTCAAAACCTAAGGGGTACATGTACCCCAAAAATAAAAACCCAGTGGGCATGCTGACAGATCACCGTTTGTGGGATGTCACTTGAATCATAGCAGCGATAAGTTAACAATCATACATACAATCGCAAAAACTACTTAATCAGTGACACAGGTGGGACTCTTGTTACAGTATTGTGTCAGCAATGCATGTTCCTGTTTGTCTGTTAGTTCATCTGTCCATCCATTGATAAAGTTTGATTTAAGAATCTTCGCAATTTTCACTGGGTTGTTCCTTGCTTAACCACTTTATCAAAATAATTCTAGTGATTTTAAATCTGTTGAAAAATGAGGCTTTTACAATGGGGACTATTTTCTACACATGATGTGTGAGGGTTGTTTAAACCATGCCCACATAATAATGTTTTTACACCCTCCCCCATCCCCCAAGAAAAAAAGTTTTTGAAAACAATGCAGAAAATAAAGAAATTTCTTGAAGTTTACAATTTCTTCATTATCCACAATTTAAAAAAAAAAGACAAAAATTTTCATACTCTCTCAAACAAAGTTTAGAGGGGTTATACTGGAATCACCCTTTTAGTCAGTTGGTCAGTCTGTCTTCAAAATCTTGTTCAGGCAACTCCTCCTACAGTTTTGGCCCTATTTGCATTGAACATAGAGTAAGTGTTTATAAAGAGCTGTAGGTATGCAAGATGCAACTTTCATGAAAATCCCATCAAGCTGATTTGGTCTTCAAATGCTTTGTAAAAATTTTGTCTTGACAAGTCCTCCCACTGTTATAGTTATGTTTGCTTCATACTTGAAGGAAATATTCATTGGGAGCTGTTGATGTGCAAGACGCAACTTTTGTGAAAA
Organism: Fragum fragum; assembly: GCA_946902895.1. NCBI lineage: Eukaryota > Metazoa > Mollusca > Bivalvia > Cardiida > Cardiidae > Fragum > Fragum fragum. The sequence goes on along the minus strand of OX336373.1, from coordinate 15,305,389 downwards.
TTGTATCAAGAATTATTGAGAAAGTGCCACTGATTTGCCTAGAGATGATTATCCATACATCTCTTGCAGTCTGATTCCCTTTATATTTGGCCGAAGTGTTCAATTTTTAGCTCTACTGGCCGAAGGCCACTAGAGCTATAGTGATGGCTTTTTCCCGTCCGTCCGTGCGTCCGTCCGTCCGTCCTTCGTCCATCCGTTAAACTTTTCCTTGTTTACGCGATAAAGTCCACAGTTTTCATCGGAGTCTCTTCAAACTTTCACAGAATGATTGTACCATCATAAGGATCGTTCCTTTCGAAATTGGGTCAGATCTGTCAAGAAACATGGGAAGAGGAGCCTAATTAAAACTTAATTAAAAAATCCTCGTTTACGCGATAAAGTCCACAGTTTTCATCGGATTCTCTTCAAACTTTCACAGAATGATTGTACCATCATAAGGATCGTTCCTTTCGAAAATGGGTATGATCCGTCAAGAAACACGGGAAAAGGGGCCTTATGAAAATTTAATTAAGAATTCAATTAAAAATCCTCGTTTACGCGATAAAGTCCACAGTTTTCATCGGATTCTCTTCAAACTTTCTCAGAATGATTGTTCCATCATAAGGATCGTTCCTTTGAAAATGGGTATGATCCGTCAAGAAACACGGGAAAAGGGGCCTTATGAAAATTTAATTGAAAAATCCTCGTTTACGCGATAGAGTCCACAGTTCTCATCAGATTGTCTTCAAACTTTCACAGAATGATTGTACTAACATAAGGATCATTCCTTTCGAAAATGGGTATGATCCGTCAAGAAACACGGCAAAAGGGGCCTTACGAAAATTTAATAAAAATTCCATAAAAAATCCTGGTTTATGTGATAGAGTCAACAGTTTTCATTGGATTCTCTTCAAACTTTCACAGAAGGATTGTACCAACATAAGGATTGTTCCTTTCGAAATTGGGTATGATCCGTCAAGAAACATTGGAAAAGAGGCCTTATGAAAATTCAATTAAAAACTCCATTAAAAATCCTCGTTTACATGATAGAGTCCACAGTTTTCATTGGATTCTCTTCAAACTTTCTCAGAATGATTGTACAATCATAAGGATCGTTCCTTTCGAAAATGGGTATGATCTGTCATGAAACAGGGGAAAAGGGGCCTTATGAAAATTTGATTAAAAAATTCATGTTAACACTCTGGAGTCAAAAGTTTTCATCGGATTCCCTTCAAACTTTCACAGAATGATTGTACTAACATAAGGATTATTCCTTTTGAAATTTGGTATGATCCTTCAAGAAACACAGGAAAAAGGGGCCTTATGAAATGTTTAATAAAAAATTCTCATTAATAATCTAGAGCCAACAATTTACAACGGATTCACTTCAAACTTTCACAGAATGATTGTACCATCATAAGGATTGTACCTTTTGGAATCGGATATGATTCCTCAAGAAACATAGGAAAAGGGGCCTTATTAAAATTTAATTCAAAGATCTTTGTTAACACTCTAGAGTCCACAGTTTTCATCTGATTGACTTCAAACTTTCACAGATTGATTGTACCATCATAAGAATTGTTCCTTTCAAAATTTGGTATGATCATTCAAGGACCACGGGAAAAAGGGGCCCAATTAAAACTGGACTGAAAAAGTCCTCGAAAACACAATAGAGTCCATAGTTTTCAACAAATTCTCTTCAAACATTCCCAGAATGATTATTACATTAAATGGATTGTTCCTTTCGGAAGTAGGTTTGATCCATCAAGTTTCATGGGAAAAGGGGCCCTATGAAAATTTAATAAAAAAAATCTTAGTTAACATGTAATGGCCCTAGATTTCACCTGATTGACTTTAAACTTTCACATAATGATTGTACCATCATAAGGATTGTTCCTTTCAAATTGGGTCTGATCCATCGAGAAACATAGGAAAAGGGGCCTTAGGAAAATTCAATTAAAAAAATCTTAATTAATGCTTGTAAGTCCACAGATGAGATGGGGTTGTCTTTATACTCAAACAGAATAATTATACTTTTGTAAGAAGAGTTCCCTTTGGAATTGGTTCAGATCCATCAAGTAACATGGGAAAAGGGGCTATATGAAAATTCAATTAATAAAACCCTGTTAACACAATAAAGCCCACAGCTTTGATCAGATTTTGTTGAAACTTTCACAGAATGATTGGAAGGTCATAACTATCATTCTTTTCATAACAGGGTTTGAACTGTCAAGAAGCACAGGAAAAGGGGCCTTATGAAAATTTCATTTATAAATCCTTGTTACCAAGTCCAGAGCTTTCATCGGATTTTCTTCAAACACTCACAGAATAATTGTACAATAATAATGATTGTTGATGTTTGCATTAGACCTGATCCGTCAAGTATCACAGGAAAAGGAGCATTATGAAATTTAATTTTAAAATCATTGTACCACAATAAAGTCAAGTTTTCATCAGATTCGGTTAAAACTTTCACAGAATGATTATTCCATCATAAGGATTCTTTCTTTTCAAATTAGGCGTGATCTGTCTAGTATCATGGGAAAAGGGGCCTTTAGAGAATTTTATCTATAATCCTTGTAACCAAGTCCAGAGCTTTCACTGGATTTTATTCAAACCTTCACAGAATCATTGTACAATAATCACGATTGTTGATGCTGACATGAGACCTGATCCTTCAAGTATCACAGGAAAAGGAGCCTTATGAAAATTCTATTTTAAAAAATTGACACCAAGATAAAGTCTGCAGTTTTCATCAGATTCTGTTCAAACTTTCACAGAATGTTTGTACCATCATGAGGATTGTTTCTTTCCAAATTTGGCCTGATCTGTCTAGTATCATAGGAAAAGGGGCTGTATGAAAAAGTATTACCAAATCCTCATAAACACAACAATGCCCTCAGTCTTTATCAGAATCTCTTCAAACTTTAATAGAATGATTGTACCATCATTGTTCCTTTGTAAATTAGGTCTGATTGGTTAAGTGACACAAGAAAAGGGAGCTTATAAAAATTTTATTACAAAACATCACTATTACAATAAAGTCCTCAGTCTTTATCATTTTCTTCAAACTATTGTTAGGATTGTTCCTTTGTACATTGGGTCTGATTTGTTAAGTTTCACAGAAAAAGGGGCCTTATGAAAATTTAGTTACAAAAATTCTTGACACAATTCAGTCCACTGTTTTCATTGATTCTCTTTAACTTTTCTCTCTACCTTCATTAGAATTGTTCCTTTTGAAATTTGGTTTGTTCTGTAAAGTATCATGAGAAAAGGGGCCCTATGAATATTTCACTATAAACTCATTAACACAATGAATTCCACAGATTAAACAGATTGATTGTACCATCATTCCAATTGTTGATTTTGACAGTGGATCTGACTATAGCAAGGGTCACATAAAAAGGGGCCTTATAAAAAAAAACTCTCTTAAATATTCTGGTTAACACAATGATGTCCCTTGATTTCACCGGATTCACTTCAAAATTTCACAGAATGATTGTACAAATACTTAGATGGTTCTTTTCAGAACTGGGTACAATCCATCAAGTATCATGTAAAAAGGGGACATATGATTTTTTTTTTTTTTAAATATTCTAGTAAACATAATGAATTTCCAATATTTCATCGGATTCACTTTTAACTTTCATAGCATGATAAAACCAACAGTAAAATATCACGGGAAAAGGGGCCCTATGAGAACTTGAATTTAATATCTTTGTTAACACAATAAAGTCAACAGTTTTATTGGATTCTCTTCAAAGATGCATGGAATAATTGTGGCATTTGAAACACAGGAAATGGGGCCTTACAGATTATCATTCAAAACATTCTTGTGTATGTGATAAAGATCACAATCATTATCAAGTTGTCTTTTAAATTTCACAGGACAATTGTCGGGTTGTAAGGAAAGTTCCTTTTGGAATGAAATTGATCCATCAGAAAACACAGGAAAAGGGGCCTTATTGATTTTCATTCAAAACAATCCTGTTTATGTGATTAAGTCCACAATTATTGTCAGATTCTGATGAAATATTCACAGAATGATTGTAGGGTCTTTCTTTTGGAAATGGAGTGGATCCGTCATGAAACATGGGAAAAGGGGCCTTGAAGATTGTTGCTTAAAATGATAAAGGGGATAAAGCCCCTTTTTTTTCTTTATGCATTCTTCTTTGAGCAATTAACTTCCTTAAATATCAGATTTCTTTAACGGAAAACTTGATAACCAGTAGAGCGTCTCAGGCCCTCATGGGCCTCTTGTTTTTGTAGACGTGCAAAATACAAATTTTGTGAAAATTCCGTCAAGAATTACTGAGTTGCCCCTGACATAAAAATGCTAGTCCACACAACTCCTACATTTTCTGTCTGATTCACTTCAAACTTGGCAGAAGTGTTCATTAGGAATTGTAGATGTGCAAGACTCAACTTTTTCGCAAATTCTAAGAAGAATTAAAGAGTTATTGCCCCTTATTTAACTTGGCAATTAGCATGGAGTATGCTACACTATTTTCAAATTCTTGCAGCATCATATTACTCGTACTTATATCATTATAGCAATACACCATGCCAGGGCCTTTGCACCAGGACAAATAGCAGCCAAGTCTACTTTCAATTTGGACCAGTCTGTATTGTTTTTCATCTGGTAATGGGTTAAGAGATTAATGAATCTTTTCAAAACCTTTATATCCAACATGCAATTATATTGCAATTTGATTATTTGAGTTGAAATCATGGTATTTGAGTTGACCACAAATGAAATCCAATGTCTAGATGGAAATTGAACAACTCATTATTGGTTGAATTGGTATGTTGTTAAGTAAAACTTGTTTTAACCCATTTCAACACAATAAAATTTTAGACCCATCTAATTTCAAAGAAGTAGCCAATGACGATTTTGATGTGATTAAATCTTTGAAATCATTGTCTTTTTGGGTAGAAAAGATTGTGGATAATGAAGAAATTGCTTGTAACAAGCAATTTCTTCATTTTCCACAATGTTTTTCAAAGCTTTTATATTGAGTGGCGTTTAAAAACGTGTGTGAGAATGGGTTAAGCCACCACTCAAGGGATGGTCAAAAAAAGGTCGCCTAAAAGACTGGTTGCTTAACCCTTTCCCATTTTTGGAAATTTTAGACCAGTCCAAATTGAAAGAGGTTGCAGACGACAATGAAAACTGGATGCCATTTGAAATGAAACCATCCTATGTGGTAGGAAATATTGTGGAAAAAGTAGAAATTGCTTGTTACAAGCAATTTCTTCTTTTTCCACAATGTTTTCTTAAGTAAAAAATCACAGGAATGTAAAATCCTGTATTTGAACGGGAAAGGGTTAATAGACTTTTTTGTGGCATTACGAGGAATTGGCTTGACTGCATAAATCAATCATTGAATGATTTTTACTTAATTCTATGTTGATGGTACCAATTAGAATTGTCTTTATGAGACGATTCTAATGAGATCCAGCAACATAGGATTTGAAATTGACAATTTCATTAGCCAAAAATGTTCAATTATGAAGATCCTTTGTTTTTGGAAAGGGAATTTTGAATCTGGTTGCTTAATGAAAGTGTTCGCTTAACCCTTTCCTGTTTTTCCAAATTTTAGACTGGTCCAAATTGAAAGAGGTTGCAAACGACAATGAAAATTGGGTGCAATTTGAAAAGAAACCATCCTATGTGATAGAAAATACTGTGGGAAAAGGAGAAATTCCTTGTAACAGGCAATTTCTCCTTTTTCAACTACAATTTTTCAAGTATAAAATCACAGCAACCTAAAATCTCGGGTTTGAACAGGAAAGGGTTAATAGAGGTGGTGCTTTGAGCAAGATTGACAGTTTATGATAGAAAGTAAAAGAAATCAGTTGATTGATCTTAGGCTACTTGGATCTCTTGTTAGTTGTCTTATTGTGTAAGGATGAAATACGGATAATTATGTTGTAATATGCATTATTAAATTGATATGGGATATTCTCTTCAAAAGTTTTTGTTTAACACCTTTCTAAACAATCTCTTTATTAAACCCCTGAGTGCTGTTAATCTAGGAAAAAAAACAGTGAAGAAAATAAGAGGTAACATGTATATGGCTGTCTATTTAAAAGAATTGTATTTTGCAGGTATTAAGATTGCAATTGGAAAAATTGGAATGTTCTGTTTGGAAAACATGGGAAAAGGTGCCTTAAAGACAATTTTTTGCTAGCACACAATTTTTAGCTCACCTGAGCACAAAGTGCGAGGTGAGCTATTGTGATCGGTCGTTGTCCGTCGTCCGTCCGTCCGTCTGTCCGTCTGTCCGTCTGTCCGTCTGTCCGTCTGTCCGTCTGTCCGTCCGTCCACAATTTCTTTAAAAATCTTCTTCTCCTAAACCAGTAGGCCAATTAAGCTGAAACTTTGCAGGGATGTTCCTTGGGTGAAGTTCTTCAAAAGTTGTTAAAAGAATTTAATTCCGTCAAAAACTCTGGTTGCCACGGCATATGAAAATGGGAATATTTAGTTATTCTTTAAATATCTTTAAAAATCTTCTCCTCCTAAACCAGTTGGCCAATCAAGCTGAAACTTTGCAGGGATGTTCCTTGGGTGAAGTTCTTCAAAAGTTGTTAAAAGAATTTAATTCCGTCAAAAACTCTGGTTGCCGCGGCATATGAAAATGGGAATATTTAGTTATTCTTTAAATATCTTTAAAAATCTTCTCCTCCTAAACCAGTTGGCCAATCAAGCTGAAACTTTGCAGGGATGTTCCTTGGGTGAAGTTCTTTAAAAGTTGTTAAAAGAATTTAATTCCGTCAATAACTCTGGATGCCGCGGCATTTAAAAATGGGAATCTTTAGTAAGTCTTTAAATATCTTTAAAAATCTTCTCCTCCTGAACCAGTTGGCCAATCAAGTTGAAACTTTGCAGGGATGTTCCTTAGGTGAACTCTTCAAAAGTTGTTTAAAGAATTTTATTCCGTCAAAAACTCTGGATGCCGCGGCATATGAAAATGGGAATCTTTAGTAATCTTTAAATATCTTTAAAAATCTTCTCCTCCTTAACCAGTAGGCCAATCAAGCTGAAACTTTGCCGGGATGTTCCTTGGGTGAAACTCTTCAAAAGTTGTTAAAAGAATTTCATTCCGTGAAAAAATGTTGTAACCGCGGCATATGCAAAGGGGAAATTTTAGAAAATCTATTTTGTCTTTTTTTTCACAGACTACAAGGCCAAAGGCCTTTATATTTTACATAGAACTTAATCATATGGTTCTCTACCAAGTTTTTAAATATTTAATCTCAGGGGTCAAAAATGGCCCCACCCTTGAGGTCCGAAGTTTGGAAAAATGCTTAATTTGAGCAATTCCAAAAGACTTCACCTCTAAAACTATAAGGTCTAGGATATTCATATTTGGTATGTAGCATAACTAGATGGTTTTGTACTATATCACCAAAAGTTATCTTCCTCGGGTCAAAAACAGCCCTGTACTAGGGGTCCAAAATTGGGAAAAACACAAAATTTGAGTATGCTAAAAAAAAAAAGAAATCTTCATTTTAAGGAGGAGGGCATTTATATTTTGGGTGAAGCATAGCCTGGCTGTTATCTATCAGTTTTGATTAAATTATGCCTGTAGGTCAATAAACACCCCTTCCCTGGGTGTCCAAAGTTTGTAAAAATGCTCAATTATACCATGTTCAGTAGTCTTTTCCTCCCAATGTACAAAGTCTAAGGCATTCATATTTTGTATATAGCATATCCAGATGGTTCTCTACCACGTTGGCTAAAATCTTAGCCCTGGGATAAAACATGGCACTGCCCAGAGGTCAAAAATTTTGGAAAACACTCAATTAGAGCAACATCAAAAGTCTTCTCCATCTGAAATATAAGGTGATGGGCATACATATTTGGCATGTAGCATGACTAAATAATTTTGTTCCATGTAACAGGAAAACATGCTCTTAGGATAAAAAATTTCTCTGCTCCTTGGGTCGAAAATTGTGTAAATCGCATTGAAAGAATTCTTGTTCTTAAATATAGGTTCCAGAGCATTTACATTAAAAACATAGGATAACATTATTGTTATCTACCATATTTACATCATTTGGACAAACATGGTCCTTCCCAAGGCATCCAAAGATATGAAAAACGCTCAATAAGAGCATGTTCAAATATCTTCCACTCCTCATGTATAAGTTGTAATGCATTCATATTTTGATTTATAGTACATCCAGATTGTTCTCTACCAAGGTTGCTAAAATTACACCCATTGAAGTATCATACAGTTATAAGAGTTTGATTGAAATCTAAATACAAAGAATTTCAGGTAGAAAACACTGTGAGAAATGGATAAATTGCTTGTCACTCCCTTTCTCACTATGTTTTTTTTTCAAACATGAGGGTGACAAATTCTTGGATAGTTTGGTAATGGATTAAACTATAAAGCCAAAGGAATTCAATCTTATTGTAAAGCATTACTGGATTGTTTTGTACAAGGCCCAAAATCTTATATTTGTTTTATTTATTTTGCTCAAGTTGTGCCTTTTTTATACTAAAAAGTACTGTAATTTGCAGATGCCTCAGGTGAGCGATTTAGGACCATCATGGTCCTCTTGTTGCCCTATCTTCTTTAAATGTTGTATTCCATATATGTTATAGAGAAATTGGAGAGAGTGCTTGAAACTTTGAACTCACATATTCAGGTGAACTATATAGGACGACCATCACGGCCCTCTTGTTTAATTGTTTTTAGCTCACCTGAGCATGAAGTGCTCATGGTGAGGTATTTTGATCGTCCTGTCATCTGTCGTCTGTTGTTTGTCAACAATCTTAAAAAGACATCTTTTCCCAAAACGCTGTGTGGATTTTAACCAAATTTGGCAGGAATGATCCTTGGGTGGTGCCCTTTAAAAATTGCTAAAAGGATTGAAATCCATTTAAAACTCTGGTTCCCATGGCAACAAAACTGAAATTTTAATAAAAACTTTAAAAATTATCTCCTCCTGACCTAGAAGGCATAGAGCCTTGATATTTGGCATGAAGCATCAGTACAATGACCTCTTTCAGAATTACTAAAATCATCATCCTCTGGTACCCAGGGGCGGAGCCCCAGGGGGGCAGGGGCTTATTTAGAAATAAAGAAGGATTTTTAAAACGACAGCTCCTCCAAAACTGCTTGGCAGATTTCAACCAAATTTGGCAGGAACATTCCTTGGGTGATGCCCTTGAAGAATTGCTAAAAGAATTGAAATACGTTCAAAACTCTGTTTGCCATGGGAACAAAACTGGAATTTTAATAAAAACTTTAGGAATTATCTCCTCCTGACCCAGAAGGTATAGAGCCTTCATATTTGGCATGAAGCATCAGTGCAATGACCTCTTTCAGAATTGCCAAAATCATCAACCTCGGGTACCCAGGAGCTGAGCCCCAGGGGGGCCGGGGCTTATAAAGAATTAAAAAAGGATTTTTAAAACGACATCTCCTACCAAACCGTTTGGCGGATTTCAACCAAATTTTGCATGAATGTTCCTTGGGTGGTGCCCTTTAAAAATTGCTAAAAGAATTGAAATCCATTGAAAACTCTGGTTCCCATGGCAACAAAACTGAAATTTTAATAAAAACTTTAAAAATTATCTCCTCCTGACCTAGAAGGCATAGAGCCTTGATATTTGGCATGAAGCATCAGTACAATGACCTCTTTCAGAATTACTAAAATCATCATCCTCTGGTACCCAGGGGCGGAGCCCCAGGGGGGCAGGGGCTTATTTAGAAATAAAGAAGGATTTTTAAAACGACAGCTCCTCCAAAACTGCTTGGCAGATTTCAACCAAATTTGGCAGGAACATTCCTTGGGTGATGCCCTTGAAGAATTGCTAAAAGAATTGAAATACGTTTAAAACTCTGTTTGCCATGGGAACAAAACTGGAATTTTAATAAAAACTTTAGGAATTATCTCCTCCTGACCCAGAAGGTATAGAGCCTTCATATTTGGCATAAAGCATCAGTACAATGACCTCTTTCAGAATTGCTAAAATCATCATCCTCGGTTACAAAAGGGGCGGAGCCCAGGGGGATGGGGCTTATATAGAAATAAAGAAGGATTTTTAAAACGACATCGCCCAAACCACTGGGCTGATTTCAACCAAAGAATTTTATCAGTTCAAAACTCTGGTTGCTATGACAACAAGAGTAAAATTGAAAAAAAGAATTGAATAAAAAACAGCACCATCTCCTCCTGACCCAGAAGTTGAAGAATCTTGAATTTTGCATGAAGCATCAGTACATTGACCTCTTTCAAAATTGATAAAATTTTAGAGCCACAGGGTGACTAGGCTTAAATAGAAATTAAGAAGGCAACCCTTTCAAAACTATTTGGCCATTTTAAACCAAATAAGGCTTGTTGATTTTAGTTAAATGTTAAAGGAGGTTTTCTCTCGACCAAGTTTGTACTAGGCCTTGAAGAAAAAAAGAGCCTTATCTCAGGTGAGCGCCAGGACCACTGGCCCTCTTGTTGGTCAATTGGTATTCTTAAATTGAAGATGTATTCTAAAATTGAAGATGTATGTCACACAATGTCAAACTTGATTTTCCTTGTCAAGGAAGCTAGACACAGAAATGGAGACATTTGTTTTACTATTATTGTACCATTTGGTGGGAAATTTTACACCCCGACTGTACAGTTTGCTGGTTGTTAATTGAGTCCAATCAGAGGCAGTTGACAGTTCTTTTTAGTGCAATTATAGCCCTTTAACCCATTATCACGCAAATTTTTTTAGACTGGTCCAAATTCAAAGAAGTTGCAGATGATAATATAAACTTTATGAAATTTTAGATTTTTTCGTCTTTTTGGACAGAAAATATTGTGGAAAATGAAGAAATTGCTTGTGACAAGCAATTTCTTCATTTCCCACAATGTTTTCCAAAGCTTTTTTTCTTGGGTGTGTCTAAAAGCGTCACTGAGTGGGAATGGGTTAAAGAGACTCCTTGGCTTGTGTCCACTGTATTGAACAGTACAAACATTTTTAGCTTTATCCATACATTTGTGAACTTTGATTAACCCATTACCAGACAACAGAATTTTTGACTTGACGAATTTGAGAGAAGCTGCAGTCGACAATTTTTAGTTGATTGAATTAAAAGAATCTTTGTCTTTTTAAGTAGAAAACATCGTGGATAATGAAGAAATTGCTTGTCATCAGTAATTTCTTTATTTTCCACAATGTTTTCTGAGGCTTTTTTCTTGAGGGGCGTCAAAAGGCGTCATCATGTGGGAAAGAGTTAAATTAACTTTGATTGATCCAGATTTTAGTCCATTAGTGGGCCACATATTTTTAGACTGGTCCAAATTAAAGGAACCTGCAGAAAACCAATCAAGTTGTTTTTTAATTGTAAAAAGGTACCTAACAAGGTAAAGCAACTTTTAGGGAGAAAAGGGAAAATTTCTTACTACATGCAATTTCACCTTTTCTCAATATTTTGTAAAGTTCCTTTCTTGAGGGGCATACAAAAGGGGGATTGTTTGGGATTGCATTATGCTTTTACAAAAATATTGGTAAAAGAAATGGAAAATAGGGCTAAACAAAAAGGATGAGATTTAGCACTATGAAACGAGGCTCAATTTGGTAGTAGTGTAAGCAGAAATTATTTTCATTATAAATGTAAAATTTTGCCATGTGTAAATGAGTTAAAAGCTCAAAAAAAGAGTAATGCAGCTGACTACTATAGTTCATTGTCTAGTTGATGGATCTGAGCATTGGTTTATACTATTTTGTTTAGATCAATCGAGACACAAGTCTTCAGCTTATAGAGTTCTCTGTCTCTGAGGGAGATGTAATGGCTTAAACCCACTGTTACAATGCTTGGTAGACTGGGGCTTGCTATTGCGGACTCATCCCAGCAACAATTGGTCCTAAGCCTGTGACCTTCAGATAAATAGTCAAGCACTCTTATCATGCAATATAGGCCTTTGGATCAGAATGTCTTGAGTTCAAATCCTGCTGTAGGAATCTTTTGCATTTGACGCATTTTGACGCCCCTGTGGAAAAACAATTTGAAAAAGATTGTAGCAAAAGAAGAAATTGCTTGGAACAAGCAATTTCTTCATTTGCCACAATTTTTTCTATCCAGAAAGTTGAACAAAAAATATAAAATTTCATAAACTTTAAATTGTCGTCTGCAACTCCTTTCAATTTGGACCAGTCTATAACTTTGTTGTCTGGTAATGGGTTAAACAATGAAGAAAAGAACAAATGGCTTGTAAAGGGTTTTCAAACTAAAAAGATTTGAATTTTCCAGTAACCGCCTTGTCAAAATACTCAGAAGTGGCTATTGTCCTAGATTCAAATTTTCCAGTTAATTATGTATCCATCTTATATAACTATGACCCCGCCAAGGAGTAGAGGGGGTTATGTTGGTTTCATCATGTCTGTATGTTCTTTCATCTGTCCGTCCAACCATTTGTGTGTCCATAGATGTTTTTATTTCCATACTCTTACTCTTACCTATTGACCCACAACCATGAAACTTCATACAATTGTTTCAAATGATCCATTGAAGTGCCCTTTTGATTTTTTTGTGTCATGTAGGTCAAAGGTCATCTGTGCTACTTGAGTGACAAAATGCTGATGAGAGGCTATGACCTCTTTAACCCATTCCCACACAATGATGCTTTCTGATGGCCCCTAGAAAAAAAGTGTTTGAAAACATTTTGGATAATGCAGAAATTGCTTGTTACAAGAAATTTCTTCATTATTCACAATGTTTTCTATCCTAAAGGTAAAAAAAAATCAAAATTTTATTGATCAAAATCTGCAACATCTTGGAATTTTGACCAGTGTAAAATTTTGTCATCTGGGAATGGGTTAATACAATTCTTGTTTTGATACAGTCTAAATTTTTTGTCATTTGGTACTATATATTGAAGATGTATTTCACACAATGTCAACCTTGACTTTCCTTGTCAAGGAAGCTAAAAAAAGAGACGAAGACATTTGTTTAACTATTATGGGACCGTTCGGTGGGAAATTTTACACCCCTACTGTACAGTTTGCTGGTTGTTAATTGAGTTTAATCAGTGGTAGTTGGCAGTTCCTTTTAATTGCAATTATTGGAAATGTCCTGTTGAAAGAACCTTGTCTTTCTGAGACTACAAACCAATAAATAAAGACATTTACTTTTTCGCTTATTACCAGGTATCCCTCGCTGTTTCGGCAAACGTCCCTGTCCATTATTCCGTCATTACGTCACTAAACTTGTCTTGAGCATATCTCTGAAAATATAATTGCTATCAACTTGAAACTTTATAGGTCGATAGATCTCACTGAGGAGAAGTGCAGTGCACAAGAACCACAACTCTTGCTTGCATAATTTTGGAGTTATTGCCCTTTGTTGTTTTAAAGACTTAGATTTGGTCCTGAGCATATCTCTAAAAGTATAATAGCTATTATCCAACTCATTGAGAAGAGATGCAGTGCACAAGAAGCCTAAATCTAACTGGCTTCAGTTTACTATCAAGCTTTTACGACGGGGGGTGGCCATGTCCGGCATGGCTCTTGTTGAATTTATAGTAGTAGCATATTTATGATGTACATGTACACTTCAGTTTGAATGCATCTCTTACAAATTATTCAATTTTCTTATATACTTTGTTTTTAGCCCCCTCCTTGTGATAAGGAAAAAATTGTCTGTAGCAAGGAACGTCTTTATTTCCCACAATGTTTTCAATTAAGAAAGTTTATGGTACTCATTTCAAATCCTTTTTGATATATTACAAACTGGAGTGGTAGAGTTGACATAGTTAATTAATCCATTCCAACACAATCCCTCTTTTTTACACCCCTTAAGAAAATAGTTCTGGAAAACAAAGTGGAAAATCAAGGAATTGTTTGTTATGAGCAATTTCTGCATTTTCCACAATGTTTTCTACCAAGAGAGAAAAAGATTTTAGAAATTTCAACAATTTGAAATTGCTGTTTTAACTTCTTTTTATTCGGACCAGTTTAGAAACTAATTGAATGTATAACTAAATTTCCCTGAAGGTTTTCTTCTTCAGTTTCACAATTAGTGAAACCGAATTTCATCATTATCCATAGTGTTTTTTTCCCAAAAAAGATATTTTCAAAATTCCATTATCTTAAAAATGTCTGCAGGTTCTTTGAATTTGGACAAGTCCAGTGGTAATGGGTTAAATTTTTCATTTTCCTATGATATTCTTTTCTCCTTCTTCTGCACCATTTTCTTGATTTAATAAAGAATTCAACTGAATCATATAATCCTTCTTGCTGAAAACATGAAAATATGGTTAGCGAAAACATTGTGGAAAGAGAAGAGATTGCTTAAAACAAGACATTTCTCCTTTTCCCACAATATTTTCTACCTTTTTTTTCATATTCAGCACTTTTTACGATATAGTCTGAAAAATCTTTGAAATTGGACTATTCTAATATCATCCTCTATGAGGTTAATAAGATAAACTGTTTCCCATTATAGTTTAGTTGTAACCTCTGATAAAAAGTTTAGGTATTTTCCATTAAATTTATATCTAACCAGTCTGGCAATATTATTTTAATAGTTCAGTTGATATGAAAATCTAGAATTGAACCATTTCCCATAAAATACAATGTACCAATATTGACTAATAAACACTTTGGAGCAGACCATGATGGGAAAATTGACACTGTTTTCTTTTGGCTTTTGTTTGCGTGATAGGTGATCAATTAACAATTGATTGACAGGTAATGTAGCTATTTATAGACTTGATTAATTGTTCAGGGTGAGTGAGAAAATACCCATGGCAGAACTGTTTTACTGTTAAAATCATGCTCCTGGGAACTTAAAATTCATGAAGTGAGAACTGTTGGACTGTGGGTATAAATGATTAGATGGGCAGACTGTTTTGATTAGTGCATTTTTCGGTCTCAGACATAAAGCTGTTCTTTCCATGGTGAAAATAGATGCCAGTTGAATTAGACATTCACAGTCGGTGTGAACAATTTTTGTCTGTGGATCTTGACATTGCTTGGACTACATGCTTAAATAGTGGAAAGAGAAATACCTTGGCATTATAAATTTGAACTTTATTAGAACACATCTCTTGGAATCATCATCTTTTGGAAATATCGGGATCCTGTAAAACTAGATATTTGTGATTGAATTACTTTTCTTGTGTAGCAGGATGGCTGCTATTCTGAAATCTATGGGGAAACCCAATATTGGGATGGACAATTTTGGAAAGTTGGCATCAAATCCTATGTTTCAAGAACTTCAGGCTACACTAATCAAAGATGTTCAGAAGACATCCAACGTACCAATCACACTTGTAGAAAATGTTTCAGATGATGACAGTCAGGATTCTTGTCTAAATCCAAATATAGTCGCAGTCCAGGAGGCTAATCTACAGTCTGATTTTCAGCAGGTGCTTCCATCAGGAAATAATAAAGTGATTGAACTTCATACATTTTACCAGAAACAGTGTGCATCAATAGAAAACGAGAGAAATGAGGATATAAATAAATTGAAAGAGAACAATATGTTGAGTGCATGGCAGTACCAAAAAGAACTTAGCAAGCTTCATCTTAACCATGATCAACAGCGAATGCATCTGACAAACCGAGTGACTGCAAGCCTCCAACTGTTGAAGATTAGTCTACCTCAAGCCAGTGAAGTGTCCAGCTCAAAGACAAAATCTAGGCAGCTGAATGCAAGGGCTGTGAAAATTCTAAATGAATGGTATGATAGACATATAAATAACCCATATCCAACTGATGACGAAAAGATTGCGTTAGCGGATGTTTGTGGACTTACATTGTCTCAGGTTAAGGCTTGGTTTGCGAATAAAAGAAACAGAACAAATAACACGAAACCCAAGAAACAGAAGATGCAAATGGAAAAGAGACTGTTGAACATTTGTACCGAACTCTCGACGGATGGACCTCGACCAGAAACTGGTCTTTATGGGAACATTATTAAACAGTTGTCAGATATTGTGAATAGTTCACATGTTTTTAATCAGAGTAAAGTTTCCATGATGACTGGATTTCATCCTGATTTACTGTCTACAAGTGGTGATGAATTAGAATCTGTTTACAATGATTAAAATTCTATTGAATGTATTATTTAAAAATATTTATTGTTTTATCAAATATATTTTAACACATACACATATTTATTTGAAGATAATATAATATATTTATAAATACTGAATATTTAACCTTCTTGCTTAGTGATAAAATCAGTACTATCACAAGTGCCTGTAGTTGTTTTTGCCATTTTGAAAAGTAATTTATCCTTGATTGGCTATTATAAACTTACAGTTACAGCTTTCATTAAGCTGTAGTTACAAGGTTTTGGGTAGGTCACTTTTAATATCAAGTGCCTGTACTTGCTTGATACAGATTCATCAGAAAGGATATTGCTTTCTCTCACTGAATAATTCCCTTACCACTCAATCCTGCAATTTGATGCATCAGAGGAAAAATCTTGTGGTAAAGGGTGCCATTTCTTGTATACTCATAAATGTCTTCCATCCTATTTGGCACTTCACTTTTGATTGAATTATTCTTTGGACTGTTGAGCATATGTTCACTTTATTTTGTTTTTTTTTGAAAATCTATTATCTTGTACTGGGTTATTGAATTACCACATGATAGAATTCAGAAAAGGTCCAAAAAAAGGAAGTCGCAGATGACTGTGCCCAAATGTTTGTAAATTGAAAAACATATGAAAGTCTTCAATCCTTTTCATCTAGAGTGTCAAATGCATGATTTGATAGTATTGTGCTAAGAGTAGTTTTTTTACTTTTGCAAACTTAGAGTGTAAAGCTTAGTAAATTTACAGTGAGTTGTCTGGCAGCCAGGGTAAAAATGTTTTTGTAAAGGAAGAAATTATGAATAATGGGATTTTCCTTTACCGCAATGTTTTCTTTGAAATCAAAGTTGGAATTTGCTTGAAAATTTTACTTGAAAATTTTAATAATTATAAGTAGAGAATATTATTACAGGAAATTTGTTAAAAATGCTTGGTAAAAGCTATAAAGAATGTTAAATTTGTAAGTCATTTTGCAGAAATGTCTTTCAAAAAGCATAAAAAGTGCTACAATTGTATATAATGTCATGGCTTTGTATCATTCTCTGTACATTTTGTAAAATAGAATTGTAAATATTGAAATATCATCTTTTCAAAAGATGATCATGAAATAAACTCCTGTGTGTTTTAATCATTGTGTTTGTTGCTGCATTTTGGTGCTCCTGTTACCCTTTTCCTGGACAAACCCGAGATTTTTCGTCACTGTGATTTTATACTTGAGAAAACATTGTGGAAAAAGGAGAAATTGCTTGTAACAGGCAATTTCTCTATTTCCCACAATATTTTATACCACATAGGATGGCCAGATTTCAAATTGCATGCATTTTTCATTGTCGCCTGCAACCACTTTCAAATTGGACAAGTCTAAAATTTCATAAAACAGGAAAGGGTTACCCATTTCAAGAATTGACGGATCATGGCTGCCAATAAAAGCATCAACTGACAAATCAAACCATTCATTTAGACCGGAAGTGAACCTTGCCTGTTCAATCCCTGGTTTTACATCCCTATGATTTGATCATTGAGAAAACATTGTAGAAAAAAAAAGAAATTGCTTGTAACAAGCAATTTCTTCTTTTTCCACAATACTTTCTACCCTACTAAATGGTTATTTTTCAAAATAAAATCAACTTCCAATTTTTGTCTGCAAAACCTTTGAATTTGAATGGGTCTAAGATTTTGCAAAGCAGGTATGGGTTAACTCTGATATTGGCTGACATTTATGTGAAGCATTTTTGTTGGATTGGTGACTGAAACATAGTAACTACAGCTTCCATTTTACTTCTTGATGCATGTTTCTAGCCATAAATTCGCAAAATATGACCACTATTGAAGAGGATTTTCCTGTAGGAACTCAGTGGATGTGGTCAGTAACCTGTCAACTTCATTTAACCCTTTCCCTTTCAATCCCTAGTTTTTATATCCCCTTGATTTCATAATTTTTGAGAAAACATTGTAGAAAAAGGAGAAATTGCTTGTAACAAGCAATTTCTTCTTTTTCTACAATGTTTTCTACTCTACTGAATGGTTATATTTCAAATTAAATCCTCTTTAAAATTTCGTCTGCAAAACCTTTGAATTTGGACAGGTCTAAAATTCTGCAAAACAGGAAAGGGTTAACACCAAGAAATAAACAAAAAATGTTTAAGAAAATAACGTACATAACTGCTTATAATATGGAAATAATCAAACATTGACCATGTTTGGATAAATTCTATCTAGGCTCAGTTCAGAGAAAGACTCCGGCATTTTTGAATGAACAATAAAAAGTTTGGCATAGTTGTCTTTCTCTTTAACCCCTTCCTATACAGTCCCTGGTTTCTACGTCCCAGCATTTTTATAAATTGTTGGAAAAGGAGAAATTGCTTGTAAAAAGCCTTTTCCAACAATATTTGCTACCATATAGGATGTTTTCCAAAATCCGTAATAAACGGATGTTTATCTGAGGAAAAGAACAGTTAAACATTTCCCACACAATCCCGCTTTTTGACGACCCTCAAGAAATATGCTTCGGAAAACAATGTAGGAAATGCAGAAATTAATTGAAAAAAGCATTTTCTTCATTATCCACTATGTTTTCAATGCCAAAGATTTTTGTCCCACCAATTTGGAATTGTCACCTGCAACTTCTTTTGATTTGGACCAGTCCAAAATTTTGTCATGTGGTTAACCTATTGTTTAACCCATTCCCACAAGACAGAAGTTTAGGCTGGTCCAAATTGAAAGGAGTTGTAGGCGACTTTTAAAGTTTATGAAATTATAGATTTTTTTCATCATTCTGGGTAGAAAACATTGCAAAATTTGAAGAAACTGCTTGTTACAAGCAATTTCCTCATTTTACACAATTTTTTCCAATGGTTTTTTCTTGGGGGGCATCTAAAAGCGTCACTGAGTGGTAAAAGGTTAAAATGCTAGCCATGTACTAGACTGTTTACCCTTTCCTGTTCAATCCCTGGTTTTTACATCTCTGGAATAATATACTTGAGGAAATATTGTAGAAAAAGAAGAAATTGCTTGTAAAAAGCAATTTCTTCTTTTTCCACAGTATTATTTACCCTACCAAATGGTTATTTTCCAAATTAAAACCTCTTTGAAATTTTGTCAGCAAAATCTTTTTGCAACATAGGAAAATGTTAAGATCAGTTTGTCTAAATGAATATCCTGTGACGGATCCTATGTATAAAACCAGCAAAGTAGCTCTTCTTCCCTTAATATTTCTCCTTAACCTAATACTGCACAGTGACGCTTTCTGATGCCCTGAAGAAATACAATCATGGAATTTTTTTTGGAAAAAGGAGGAATTGCTTGTTAAATGCAATTTCTCCTTTTCTCATTATATTTTCTACCCTTCTTTCTAATTTCGAGGCAATTTGACGTATCGCCTGTGACTTCTTTCAATACAGACCAGTCTAAATTTTGTTGATTGTGAAAGTTAAACGTTGGTATTGCATAGACGGATCTGCATGTCGGAAAGGTAAGAAGCTAAAAAGGGACGAAATTAGCAGACTGATATCTTAGTTTAATTTTGCTCAGATCAAACAATCTTCATATCAATAGGACAAAGCCATTTTAACCCATTCCCACACAAGCCCTCTTTTTTACGCCCCTCAACAAAAAAGCTTTGGAAAACATTGTGGACATAGAAGAAATTGCTTGTATCAAGCAATGTCTTCAATGTCCACAATGTTTTCTACCCTAAAAGACAAAGAAGTTTAGAATTCCATCACCTTAAAATTGTTGTCTGCATCTTCTTCAATTTGGACCAGTCAAAAATTTTCTCATGTGGGAATGGGTTCAGTAGAAACGCTTTCTTGTCCAAATGCTCTAAGGTTAGTAAGTGCCTGTCACTATCATTCACTACAACATCCCTTTCATTTTTTGCAAACTTTTAGACTTGCCCATATTCAAAGGTTTGCAGACAAAAATTAAATCTGGATTTAATTTGAGAAATAACCAATCAGTAGGGTGAAATTATTGTGGAAAAAGAAGAAATTGCTTGTTACAAGCAATTTCTTCTTTTTCTTCAATATTTTCTCAATTATTAATTCTCAGGGACGTAAAAACCAGAGATTGAATAGGAAAGCGTTAATATGTGAGTGCATTGGACTTACTACCGGTAATATCTATTTACAGATCTACGCCTGGCCACTATTAGAAAGTTTATTTTCCGAAGTTCTCACTAAAGATGAGTGGTTGATGCTGTTTGATAATGTGTTTAGTAATCACCCGTCGTTTCTTCTGATGGTTGTGGCAGCTTATGCCATGTGTGCAAGGGGACCACTGATGCAGTGCGTGGAACTGGATGATTTTAAGGTAAGGGGTTTATGTTAGCACAATGAAATTTACATCAGAATCAAAATATACAAGGTAATGTACTTGTAATTTTATTTAAGAACAAATTAACCTATTCTCACACAATCCCTCCTTTTTATTATCCTCCAGAGAAAAGCCTGTGAAAACTTTGTGGAAAATCAAGAAATTCCTTAAAGCAAGAAATTTCTTCATTATCCACAATGTTTCCTATCCCGAAAACCGAAAAGATCAAGAATTCCTACAACATGAAATTGTCGTCTGCAGCTTCTGTCAATATGGACCAGTCTAAAACTCTGTTGTGTGGGAATGGGTTAAAGTAATTTGTTTCTCAAGTGAGCCAATGATAAACACATCACCAAACAATGAAATTTTAAAGTACAGTTGAATACCATTACCTCGAACGATCTTTAGCCGAAGTTCTCTCCACGTCATAGTTATTCTAAAGTCTTGATCTTATTACTCTTTACTTCTATGTATTTGAACCTCCATATGTAGTTGTCTTTATCTCGTAAACTACCCCTTGGCCGAATCAATTGCAAAGTCCCATCACTATTGTTTGCATATATTCACACCTCTTTAGGACGAACCTTAACCATAGAGGTCGATATTTCCAATCAACTAAGTTAAGTGATAGGTGCGTTACAGTATTTGATATCGATTGCTAACTTGATTTTGTTTGATTGTTTGTCTACGATCTGATAATTTGAAAGATTGAGTGAAGTGGAGGCAATGTTAAAGAGGAATTTTTCCATGAATAAAGAGGCATAAAACGCCCAACAGGACTTGTTTGGTGCCGGACCTGGTCTACCAAGGGGACGCGCTAAAGGAAGGACACGGTAACCAATCCAGGCTGATACTTGGGTATTTCAATAGGAAAGAGAAAATAGTCAAACTACGCAACCAACACAAAGAATAAGCAATAATAGAATAATGATAATAATAAAAAAAACACACAAAAAGGGAAGTCTAAACAAAACTTTAAATACAAGTGACAATAATAAGAATATTGACCAAAGAAATTAAGATAAATACAACATCATCATATCTTTCGTAATTAGATAATCATACTAGTACAAATCATTTCTGGTCTTATTTACCTACAGTATTTCACCACCATTTTGGTCGTACATGGAAAATCTTCAACTATCTACACGTCGAACTGTCTCTATGTCAAAGTTTTCTCGTGAGTCCCCTGAACTCCGAGGTATAGGTATTCAACAGTAGATAGGAGTCTTTTTTCTGCACTTCTGATTGCATACAGTATAAGTGATTAATTGCAATAAGCAGTTTCTCCTTTCCTTGCAATGCTTTCTACCACACTTTATTTTTTAATTTAACCCATTCCCAGACAACAAAATTATATGGTCAAAATTGAAAAGTGTGCAGATAACAATTACATTTACTTCATTTTGCACAATAATTTCCCTATTGTTTTTCTTGAGAGGCATCAAAAAGCGTGATTGTGTGAGAATGGGTTAAAATGATAAAGAGAGATAAAAATTGATAACTTCCTTATATCATTTCAGTATTTCTTCCATCATCGCAATGCTGTAGACATGAAACAAGTAATAAAGGAAGCGTATCGTATCATGGATGCAACACCAAGCTCAATTCACCCTAAGAAACTACTGAGCGACTACAAGCCTTTGACGCAGGGCCAGTATCCAGTATTTAACAAATATCCAAAGTTCATAGTGGACTATCAGGTTTGTTGGGCTATTTTGATTTGGGGTTTGTTTTGTCAGACTCATCTCATACTGATCACAGATTTCACATACTGTGCTTGGCATTTGCTGGTTGCCTAGACAAAGATTAGCCTGCATTTGCTTTGCAGTCTGGTCTTAGTCTATACACTTTATGTACAGAGGTTATTGCTATTCACTGTCATATTTACTTGGTTGCTCAGCTGTTAATAAAGTAATCACATCATCTATCAACATTTTTATGCCCCGCATCGAAAGATCGGGGAATATTATTTTTTCGTTGTCCACCATTTAGTCTTTCTGTCTATCTGCAAAAACTTAACCAAAAACATTGCCAATTACTACGAGCCTTTACAAGATACAATACTCATATTTGGCATGAGGATACATCTCCATAATACGTATCTCCTCATGTTGAGGTCATGGTCATGTTATAAGGTCAAAGTCGAATACCAAGGTCAAACGCTTAGTCCTGTTTCAGGGGCATTGTGTTTCACAAACACATCTTGTTCGTCTAAAATTGATATCATCCAATCAAATTCCTTGTTGGTTACATAACTTGTGTGATCATGCAAACTTGAATGTACTATATCCAAAAGCCTATTCCCTTGTACATGTTTTTCATTCCACTGACCTTCAACTGGAAGTTCAACTTACATATTAACCCTTGTCATGCTGAACCCGGAATATTCCGGTTTTGGCAGGAGGTGTTGACCAAGATTAGCCTGCACATAAGTGCAGTCTGATCCTGGTCAACACCCCTGCTTGTACTTTTCTTGCCAGAGTTGTTTGTGAAACTGATTTCTAAAAGAAATATTGATTTTTGAATGACAAATTCTATCAATGCTTTAAGCCCTTTGATTTTATTCATTAAGGTAATTTAATCAGCATGACAAAGGTTAAATTGTGTTATTTTGCAAATTTTATGAACAGTAGCAGGTAACAAAAAATAAAATGGTTTGTGACATATACATCAACCTACAGCTTGAATAAGCTGTTGTTATCTTATTACACTATTCTCCCACAATCCTGCTTTTTTACACCCCTCAAGAAATAAGCTCTGGAAAACATTTTTGTAACTGAAGAATTTGCTTGTTACAATTCCAAAATTCTCAAAATTCATTTGACTAATAATTATGCCCCTGCTTTGAAGAAGAGGGTTTATAATGGTTTACCCTTGTCCATCCTTTAGTCCGTACATCTGTCCATCCGTCTGTAACCAATATTTTCAGTGCACTTTTCTCAGCATCTATTCATAGCAATTACTTGGAAATTGGTGTAGAGGTTAATCTAGGGTTCTTACATGGGGCTTACTGAATTTAGGTCTGCAAGTTAACTACTTCCTGTTTTAAAACTTTGTTTATATTTTGGACATTGACTGGTCTAGTTGTATATTTTTGTCGCACTTTTCTCAACAACTATTCATAGCATTGACTTGAAACTTGGTGTAGAGGTTCATGAAGGGGCCCTTCATGGCCATCACTGAATTTAGGTGTGCAAGTTAACAACTTCCTATTTTCCAACTTAATTTGTAATCGTACGCTGCTAATCATAGCGCAGTCTGTAGCGCATCAGACTCTAATTCGTCAATCATGGGATGTCATGGGTTTGATCCTTTCCGTCATTGGCTCTAACCAATGGGTGGATATTGGTAAACCTAAGAGGAATAGCAGCTGGAGACAAGGAAAGGATGTAATGGTAGTTCTGAAAAAAAAATATCAGGAATCTTTTGTTAACTGCTCCAGCCACGATATGACTGAAATACTTTTTAAAGTGGCGTTAAACGCCATTCAATCAATCATGATATAAGGATATTTTCAGCAACTATTCATAGCATCAACTTGAAACATGGTGTGGAGGTTCATCAGGGGTCCTACATGGAGCTTACTAAATCTAGGCTAGCGAGTTACTTGTTTCCTATTTTCCTATTTTCTGACTTTGATTATATCAGACATTGACTGGTGTAGAGGCATATTTTCTTCACTTTTTTCTCAGCATCATATGTAGCATTGACTTTAAATTGAATGTGATGGTTATCTAGGGGTCATGCATGGTGCTAGTTGAATTTAGATCTGTTAGTGAACTACTTTCTGTTTTATGACTTGTATTTATTCGGACATTAATGGTGTAGTTGTATATTTTTTTCGCACTTTTCTCTGCAATTATTCCTAGCATTGACTTGAAATTTGATGTGATGGTTCATCTAGGGGTCCTACATGGTCTTTACTGAATTATGGCCTTCAATGTGACTTTTTCCCATTTTTCGACTTTGTTTTTATTCCGACATTGATGGAAAATTGGTTTATTTCAGCCAATATGTTATTTTTGGACATTACCTGGTAGTTGTATCTCTTCAACACTTGATATGGAGCTGAAGCTAGGTGTCTTACATGGTGCTTAATGAATATGTTTATTGAAGGAGAATTTCATTTTTACTGTATGATGCGGTAGTGCATGCATGATTTTTGACTCACATATTTCTTGTTGTCATCTGCAAGTTCTTTCAGTTTGGACTAGTATACAATTTTGTAATCCGGTAATGGGTTAAGTCGCAAAACCAACGAAAATGCTTTGTAGTTGCTTTTAGCAAGCAGTTTGTCAACAAAGTTTCTTCCCTATTTTGGCACTTATTATCCAGCTTTATGGCAATATTAAATTTTCTTTCAATTAAGACAGGTCTAGAATTATGTCGTCATCTGGTAATGGGTTATTCAGAATATTTTTGATAATGAAATTTTGAACATGCAAAATTTAATTACTAATCTATAGCAATATAATTTATTGTAAATAATCTGAGATTGGGGATCGTGTTTGAGTAGTAGGTACATAGCTGCCTGTCCACTTGTCTCCATCTGTCCACCTGTCTGTCTCAAATTTGATCTGTGAAATTAACATATTCATATTACTGTGAAAACTACCTAAGGCGTACTCTTACCATATTTGGCACAAGGTGTCATTAATACGCATCTTCTTATGCATAGGTTATTAGATCAAGGTCATCTGTCAAGGCCTGCTGGCAGAAGTGTTCATGCGAAATTTGTGTTTATTGTAGGTTCAAGAAAGAGAAAGAATACGAATGGAGGAATTGGATTACCTGAGACAAAGGTAAGATTTAATGTGACTCAGTCTGGTGTGGGAGCAGCTAAAATAATCATTTACTTTTTACGTACCACTTTAATTCCTTGAAAGATTTGTGGACTGTCTTTGAGAAATAAGGGTTAATCCATTCCCACACAGTATACTTTTAGACTGATCAAAATGGCAAGCAGCTGCAGATGACAATTCTAAGTTGATAAAATTTTCAAATTTTTTGACCTATAGGGTAGAAAAAATTGTAGACAATTAAGAAATTGCTTGTTACAAGCAATTTCTTCTTTGTCCACCAATCCCCCCCCCCAAAAAATGTAAAAGTAAAAGAAAACTTCCAATGCAAAAACGCTTATAGTTAATGATAATAGTATTTACAAATGAAGCAATACAAAAAAATAATAATGTCTTTTTCAGACAAGTGTCCATGGATATGCAGAAAGAGACACAGAGACGACAGCAGGAAGAAGAGGCCTGGTATAGACAGCAGAAACTACTTCTTGACGCAGAGGATAAACGACGCAAAATGATACAGGAGGAGGAACAAAAATTAGCCGACCAACGAAAACGGTAATATCTTTAGTTTTGTTGAACACTTGTAGAAAGAGTTGATATCAAGATATCCATAGTCTATCCATAAGGTGCTATGTAATTGTAATCGGCAGGACGTCGGGATTCCTTGGGTGACATCATAACGTTTTGGTTTCACTAAAATTACTACAGTCAAAACTGTGTTAGCAATTACCTGAGAATAGTGGCCAATCTGCGTATAAGGGCCATCCCTGGTCGACCCGTGCAATTTGCTCTTTAAAATTACTGTGAATAGCTGTAATCTGTTGTATGTGGCCAGTGGTTACGTTTAATTGTCCAATTTGCACTTCATGTATATCCCTTTAAACGGTCACGCGACCCAACTAACTTCTGTCAGGTGTCGTGTAAAAAATCAATAATGCTCTGGCTAATCTTGTGCATAAACTTTTCAACACGTGAGATAAACATGAAGACGCTACTTAAAGGTGTACTCTATCAACGTGTGTTTGGTTGAATGCAATAAATGCCGTGTTATGTTGATTATAATTAATCGAATTTGATGGATTTGATATGAAGACTAATTACCTATCCAGTTTGTAAGTTTACCACACAGCAAAATTTTAGACTTGTCCAAATTGAAATTAACTTAATAATAATCGTCTTTTGCGGGATAATGCTACTTATTCATTACCGACAATGTTTTCCAAAGCTTTTTTTAGGGGCGTAAAAAAGCAGGATTGTGTTGGAATGGCTGCGGGTCAGGATCCGAATATTCTTTCCAAGAGGTTCATAGACATTATATACCGGTATTTAGGAAACATACGGTTGTAATAGAGTATCTAAAATATATTTTGGGCGAACTTTCATAGAAAATAAATTCAACGGAACGTCAGTCTCGATCATAAGTTGTTTGACGTTTTATCATGCAACGAAATATCGTACACCGACCGTAATGAGCTGTAAATGTTTAACTCTAGACGAACATGTCAATGTTCTCCAGTTTCTTGATCGCAGATGGTCGTCGCTTCCGAGTGCAAATTAAAAAATGAATGGAAATACTTTATTAAGAATACATAAATATTGGTGTGTTTACTATTTTTTGTTAATTAAAACAATCGTCTTTCTTTATTTTGTACATTTTATGTGGACATTCTCATAAGGAGACATATCATTGTATCATGACTAGCTTATGTCAACGGGGTTGCAAACCCCCCCCCCCCCAAAAAAAAACCCCACCTGATCTATGTTAAGCAGCCAACTGTCTTATGTGGCCAGTTTTGATCTGTCCCTTGGCTGGCTGCATATGACAGGTTCGACTGTATAATGAAAAAAATAATATGTCAGTTGACTATCTTTCCGCTGGCAAATCATAAGGTATGATTTTACCCAAAGATTTCATAAGTTCCAAAATGGCGCATACTGGGTAGACTACATATAGCTTGTCTGTTTTGGATTACAAAATTGAGCTATTGTTATCACTTGGGTGGCATTGCTATTAGGGAAGTCTTTGCTAGAACAAACTTTAACGTTGGTGATATTTCTGTATCTGCGGGGTTTATATGAAACTTACCAGTACAATAGCAATTGATACTTTCAAGATACTTACCAATTGATACTTACCAAGACTTTTAGCTCACCTGAGCACAAAGTGCTCTAGGGAGCAATTGTGATCAGTGGTTGCCCGTCGTCCATCCATCTGTATGTGAACAATCCTTAAAGATCTTCTTCTAAACTACCCATCAGATTCGTCAGAAATCTTACAGAAATTGCTATTGGTCAATGGCCTCCCAAAGTACTTCAAGGAATTGCATTTGGTTGATAAGGGGTCAAAGTAACAGAAAAAAGCAAATTATAAGTACCATTTTGTCATTCTTGGTTTAGCCCACTTGCAGTGAGTGAGATATAGTTGGCCAGTATTTGTATCAGATGTCAATCAAATGGGTTTTACCCTAGTATTATGCTAAAATTCAAACCGTTATGATTCATCATGCTTTCAGGTGATTTCTGTTCAACAGAGAGGTCAAGCAATCTTTTGAAATCTACTGTTAACCATTCCAATACTATCCGGCTTTTTATGACACACATGAAAAAAAGCTTTTGGAAAACATTTCGGAAAATAAAGAAATTGCTTGATGCAAGCAATTTCTTCATTATCTATAATGTTTTCCTACCTCGAAAGACAAAAGTTTTTAAATTTCAATAAATTGAAATTGTCATCTGCAACTTTGTTGAATTTGAACCAGTCTAAAAAATTGTTGTCTTTCAACCCTTTACCAGACAGCAAAATTTTAGACTGGTCCTAACTGAAAGAAGTTGGAGACTCAATTTTAAAGTTAATGAAGATATAGAATTTTCGACTTTCTGGGTAGAAAACATTGTGGAAATTGAAGAAATTGCTTGTTGCAAGCAATTTATTCCTTTTCCTCCATGATTGCCAATTGCTGTTCTCGAGGGAAGTCAAAAAGGGTCATTGTGTGGGAATGGCTCAATGGGTAAATACAGTTTATAATTCCTAACCTAATGAACTGATTTTATTATGCCTCAGCATCAATAAGATCGGGGGCATATTGTTTTTTACCGGTGGGTCTCAACAAGGCACAACTGGGGAAGGTCATTTCATCAAGGTCAAGGTCAAATTTTTAACCCTTTACCTGTTTCTAAAGAATTCCCGTTTCGGGGGCATAGTGTTTCACAAACACATCTTGTTTTTTTTAAAGATTGTTTGCCATGAACAGAGAGGTCAAGCTTAAAGAGTTACAGTTACTGGATGCTGCTAGGAGAAAGTTCTTGCATTTCCAGAAAAGTCAGAGAGAATCGGAACTTAAGAGACTTGATGATGAAGTCCAGAGAAAGGTATTGAAAAATGTACCTGTTTAACCCTTTCCTGTTTAAACCCGGGATTTTACGTTTGGATTTTATACTTGAGAAAATATTGCAGAAAAAGGAAAAATTGCTTATTACAAGCAATTTCTCCTTTTTCCACAATATTTTCTACCACATAGGATTTTTTTTTCAAATTGCAGCCAATTTTTATTCTTGTCTTCAACTTCTTTCAATTTGGACCAGTTAAAGACTTGGAAAAAACAGGAAAGGGTTATGCTCAACTGAGCACAAACTGCTCAAGCAGAGCTTTTAGGATCACTCACTGTCCGTAGTGTGTTGTCTGCCGTGCATTTCGTTTAAACATCTACTCCTAAACCATTCTATTAATTTTGACCAAACTTAGCTGGAATGTTCCTTGGGGGACCCTTTTCAAATCTTGCTGTTGAAATTTTGATTAACCTATTCCCACACAAGCCCTCCAGAAAAAAGCTTTGGAAAACATTGTGGAAAATGAAGAAATTGCTTGATTCAAGCAATTTCTTCATTATCCACATTGTTTTCTATTCAAAAAGACAAAAACATTTAAAATTCCATCGACTTGAAATTGTCGTATGCAGCTTCTTTCAATTTGGACTAGTCTAAAATTTCACTGTATGGGAATGGGTTAATGAAAAAAATGGGTGCGTGGCAAGGTAAGGCTTGACAGACTAAACTAAATATTTGTATGAAACTTCATTGAGTTGACTCCTGGTTCATGGTCCTCCAAAAAACTTCAGAGAAAAGACATCCATGTATTACTCTGGTTGCTATGGCAACCAAAGTGAGTCTCTTTTGAAATCTTAAAATATCTTCTCCTCCTAAACTGTAAGGCTTTCAAATTTTGTATGTAGCTTTACCTCATGGTCCTCTGCCAAAAAACTTTAGGTTATGATTTTGTGATTTATATTAGCCATATTTTGTGAGTAGCTCCTTGGGTTTCAAGGAGAACTTGCTGAAAAGACACTTATAATACGTCTATAAAAAGGTATTTTCCACTGAACCTGATTTCATTTTAGAATATAAGCCAATACCAGATGGCAAAATTTTAGACAGATCCAAAAAAAAGGAGACGTCAATTTAAAGTTTATGAAATTTTAGACTTTTTCAAATTTATGGGAAGAAAGCATTGTTTAAAATAAAGAAATTGCTCGGTTCAAGCAATTTCTTTATTTTACACAATGTTTTCCCAACTGCATTTCTTTAGGGGTATCAAAAATCGTCATTGTGTGGGAATTGTTTAACAAGATCTCAATCAATTCAGAACAAAGTTTGAGTTAAATAAAGATGATAATAATATGGAAAATATATATATATATATATAAAAAGAAAGCCAATACTTTGACTTTAGTAGTTTCCCATGTGAGCAATCCATGTCCATCATGGGAGCTTAGGGTGCGTAGTGAGCAATCCATCACTAAATGGAAGTTAAAAATTTATTTAAAAAAAAAAGATTACTTGGTCAGTTCACTTGTCAATGCATGCATTTTAAAGTGCATATTTCAATTTAAGTTACAGTATATTCCATGTCATTTATTAACCCATTACCAGATTACAAAATTTTAGAATGGTCCAAATTGAAAGAAGTTGACAGATGACAATTTTTAGTTGATGGAATTTTAAAGATGTTTGTTTTTTGGGGGGTGAAAACATTGTGGATAATGAATAAATTGCTTGTAACAAGTGACATTGTTTTCAAAAAAAAAAATTCTTGAGGGCGTCAGAAAGCGTCATTGTGTGGAAAAGGGTTTAAATTAGTTTTGATAATTCTATTTTTTTTTAACTATACCAAAATTCCCAACCTTTTATTACTTAAGATTTGTACAGCATTTAACCTATTCTCACAAAGCCATACCTTTTTGAGCCCCAAAGAAAATAATCTAGGAAATCTACGTGAAAAACAAAGACACATCAGATGTTTCTACCAAGAATGACGTAGATACTTGAAATTCTGTAAACTTGAAATTGTCATCTACAGCTTCTTTGAATTACAACCAGATTTAAATTTAGTCATCTAGTTAGGTGTTAATTTAATATTTTTATGCCCCTGCATCGATAGATCGGGGGCATATTGTTTTACCCTAGTCCGTCTGTCTGTCTGCCATCTGTCTGTCTGTCTGCAAAACTTGACCTGCCAACTAAACATTTTCCTATAACTTCATCCCTAATCAAGTTACAATGCTAATATTTGGTATATAGATAGGTCTCAACAAGGCACAACTGGGGAAGGTCATTTCATCAAGATCAAGGTCAAAATTTTAACCCTTTTCCATAAAATGTTACTAAAAACTTAACCTGCCAACTAAATGTTATCTTATAACTTCATCCCTAATTAAGTTACAATGCTAATATTTGGTATTTTGATAGGTCTAAACAAGGCGCAACTGGGAAGATCATTTCATCAAGGTCAAGGTCAAAATTTTAACACTTTTCCCTAAAAAGTTACTCAAAAACTTAACCTGCCAACTAAACATTTTTCTTTAACTTCATCCCTAATTAACTTACAATGCTAGTATTTGGTATGTAGATAGGTCTCAACAAGGCGCAACTGGGGATGTTCATTTCATCAAAGTCAAGGTCAAATTTTTAACCCTTTTCCCTAAAATGTTATTCAAAAATTTAACCTGCCAACTAAACATTTTCCAATAACTTCATCCCCAATTAAGTTACAATGCAAATATTCCGTATGTAGATAAGTCTAAACATGGCGCAACTCGGGAAGGTTATTTCATCAAGGTCAAGGTCAAAATTTTAACCCTTTTTCCTAAAACAAAGGAAAAATACAATGAAAATCACCCGTTTCTAAAGAATTCCTGTTTCGGGGGCATGTTGTTTCACAAACACATCTTGTTTAATTATTGTTTGTTGTAACTATTGATTGTTTTATTCCAGGCTCTGTTGCGAGATCAAGAAACCGAGGCTGCCATAGAAGAGGCAGAGATTAGAAACATGGAACTACAGTTGAAAAAGAAAATGTTTGAACAGGTATTGTTTATTACTTTGATTTTAACCTTTGTCTTGTATGAAACCAATTTATTCGCTGCCAAAGGTTGACATATATTTGTATCATCTTCTCTATCTGTCTGACTGTTTGTCTCACCATCCATCTGTCAGTACATACACTTCTCCTCCTACAATTATGGACGAATTTAAATGAAATTTTCTCAGAATCTTCCTAGTCACCTGACCTTGCACATATAATCATAGTTTTGACAAATTTAGGCTGTGTCACAGAAAAATGATGCTTAATGCAAAATTTCTTGTTTTGTCTAGTTGGTCTCCATGGTGTATCAATGAATTCTTACCTTTACACCTCCATAGATACCTTCTTAACTCTTTCCTGTTCAATCACTTTTGTTTTTACGTCTCTGTGTTATTATTGAAATCATTATGGAAAAAGAAGAAATTGCTTGTTACAAGCAATTTCTTCTTTTTCCACAATATTTTCTACCATACAGAATAATTATTTTTCAGTGAAATCAAATTTAAATTGTCGTCTGCAAATCCTTTGAATTTGGACAAGTAAAATCTTGAAAAACAGGAAGAGGGTTAATGAAGCTCAGTTGAATTGCCATGTCAGAGGTCAGTGGCGGGCAATCTGCCAATTTAAAGTCAACTTGATTTCATTTTGGGAAAAAAAGAGTTCTCTTTATGCTTTTTATGCCCCCGCATGCAAAGATTGGGGGCATATTGTTTAGTGTTTTCCGTCTGTCTGCAAAACTTAACCAAAAAACTTAACATTGCCAATTACTACCAGTCTATTCAAGATACAATTCTCATATTTGGCATGATGATACATCTCGATAATATGGATCTCCTCATGTCAAGGTCAAGTGATAAGGTCAAGGTCACATACCAAGGTCAGTGAGACGATTCTAATGAGTTCCAACAAAATTGGTTTTAGGTATGAAGTGTTTTTATCAAATAACACCACTTCTTTTTGTGAGATTTTCATGTTTAAAAGGGGGTTTTGACTGTTGTTGCTTAAGATCGCTTAAAAGAGGTGGGCAAGATTGACTGTACTATGTTATTTTTTAAAGGAGTCTTGTTTCTTTTTTCAAAGGAATTATTCCGAGAGTATGCCACTTCCTCGCACCACTTGAGGACAGAGCAAGATATGCATCGTAAACAGGAAGAGCTTGAGGACCGAATACAAAAACGTTTGAAAGAGGTTGAGAGAGAGCGAGAGATGGAGGCTCGCAAGGTAGGCCTTTTTTTTACTTCTAATGATGCTGTCCTATTCCCTTTTTCTTGACCATATTTAAGACAAAACAAAAGGAAAAAAGGAAATCAGCTTGCAACAACAAGATTTAAAAGTGGCCGTTAAAACCATTGCTGAATTTCAAAATTTAAGGCTGGTTGTTCAGGAAAATTTAGTCATATATCTAAATTATATAATTAAAAATAAGGATGAAAACTGTGAGAAAAAGAGAAATTGCTTGTTAAAAGCAATTTCTCCTTTTCTTACAATATTTTCTATAATAATGTTTTTCAGTGTGGTAAAGAGTATGATTGTGTTGCAATGGATTAAAACAAAAAAACTACCAGTTGTCATCACGACTCTTTCAATGACTGATTAAACATTGATTGAATAATCTACTTAGAATCAAAAGAAAACCATTTTTCCCTTTCTTTTTTAACCCATTCCCACACGATAAAACTGTAGACCGGTGCAAATTCAAAGAAGTTGCAGACGA
This sequence comes from Fragum fragum, assembly GCA_946902895.1. Classification (NCBI taxonomy): domain Eukaryota; kingdom Metazoa; phylum Mollusca; class Bivalvia; order Cardiida; family Cardiidae; genus Fragum; species Fragum fragum. The sequence continues at coordinate 15,272,179 of OX336373.1, read as the reverse complement.
AAATTTAAAGTTTATGAAACCATTAAAATTATTGTCTTTTTAGGTAAAAAACATTATGGATAATGAAGAAATTGCTTGTAACAAGCAATTTCTTCATTTTCTACAATGTTTTCCAAAGCTCTCATAGTGAGGGGCGTTTAAAAGCGTCACTGTGTGGGAATGGGTTAAACAAATTCACAAAAGAAAGTTGTCTTTCAAAAGCATGGGCATCCCTTCACTTTAGGCTATGGAGGAGAATTTGGCGAGAACTACCCAGAAGAATATAGAAGTTTGGGCAAATAACGAAGTAGAATATAGACACCGATTACATGATTTAGAGAGGGAGCTGAAAGGAGTCCAGGTAAGTGCTAGTCAAATTGTGATAGTACACGGGGTGTGGAATTCCTGTAAGTGACTTGACATGGGCTTTTCTTATTGTGGACAAGTACATTTTTCAAGGCCACTTGTCTTGGGACGAGTAAATACCAGGACAAATTTTGGAATGATAAAGAATAGATCTTAAAGATTCATTTTCTTATTGTTTATATCAAATCCTAATGTTTATATTGAAGGATAGAAAATACTGTTGTTAATGAAGAAAATGCTGGAGCCCAGTATTTTCTTCATTAACAACAATGTTTTCTCAAAATTTATCTATTTACTGTTTTTGCAGACAAGTTCATTTTAATTCTGGACATTGATTAAAAATGATTTTCTATTTGTCCAGAATCAAAATTAACTTGTCTGCAAAAAAGTGAATACAGTAAAACCCCTCTAATACGACCACTTGCGATACTTTCTGAAAGTGGTCGTAATAGCGGGGTGGTGGTAATACTGAGGTTTGGTAGTTTGTTGTCAAGTAATTCATGTTTATTTTATCTTCCTTATTTAAATATATTATTCCTAAACATACTAAAAATAAAACTGTAAAAAATATTTGACAGCGGAATCTTATGTCAATTTCAAATTTACAATCTTTGATAAGTTTTACTTTCTCTCTTCTCCATTTTGATCTGATTAAGAAGTCCGACCTCAGATTATGTATACGTAAGTATAGATTCAAAGTGACAAACTGTTGATATTATATCTTCTTTAATGCGAATAACAAACATCAATTAAGTTCAAATCTGAATTTAATTGCTAATTATCTGTTTGGAATTCCGTAAACAAACTAATCGTAACTTCTCGGATACTTTTTCACTTTCGACTTTATTACTTGAGTCAAAACCCGTGACATATTCAAATAAGAATTAAAAATAAAACAAGGTATAATTTCTAAAAGTGATCGACCACTTTAATCTTTTTAATAGAAATAACACCTATTATAATAAGGGTTTGATATCACATAATCAAAAATCCGATATTGTATTGAAAATACATTCGTACCCAATTAGTGTTGCTCTTATCAAGCGTGAAATTCAGGTGGTCGGTCTCAACGTGTGAAGTTACTGGTCGTTTTATTGATGTTCAAAATAGTGTATCAGCTATATTTAGTACTGAATTTAGTGGTCATATTTTGGAATAGTGGGGTGCCCGTTTTAAAGGGGTTCGCGACCATTGAAATAAAGAACAAAAAATTCCGTTCTGTAAAAATTCGGTCGTAATAGAGGGGTGCCCGTATTTCCTTGTTTGTCACAAGGAGAGGTTTTACAGTAGAGAAATTTTGAGAAAACATTATGACTTAGACATAGTTCGATTATTTGAAGAATAGGGAGGGTATTTGGCACATGCTTTTGTGTAATCATCTTGTATTCCATTGATGACCATGGACAAAATTTGTCAATATTATGCAATAGCTGCACCTTGGCTTTATACTGATGAGAATTTGATAGAGATCAAAGTAAAGTTCTTTTTTTTAATTTTATCTTATCATTTTTTATGCTTTTAAAATTTCAAATCAATTTCAAATTACTGAATGAAAAAGTGACTAAGTTGCAGATTGCTGGATTGAATCCATGATAATATAGCAGATTTAATCCATTTTATACTGTATACAGCTTTCTTATCAGATAAGGTCATTAAATTCTCAGCGGGTGGTTAATTGTATATCTCATGGAGGAGGGTCAAATAAAGAAGGATTAAACTAGGCCTTTAAGTTTAAGAATATGTTTACTATCAAAAGAGCAATCTATACCACCAAAAGATACAAATTGTAGTTTTTCATTAGCTCAAGCATGCCATCACAGAGCATCAAGCATCTTCATACAATGCTCTTCTTGTCTATGAAAATTCTCTATTCTTATTCGTTTTAAGAGCTTTGGAGACCTGGTGGAATGAATTGCGCTCAAATTAAAAAAGTGTGGTTAAAATTTGAACAAAGTGTGGATGTAAATGGAGCAAAAGCCTATAGTTTCTTTTTGCTTGTTTCATATGTATTTTCATAAAGTTTATGAACAAATTTCATGATATGTTTGATTTTAAAAAAAAATACACCAAAATTTTGCATTTGAACGCACCTGAAGATCTATATTAAGGAAAACATTTTCTCCTCTTCTCAAAATGTTTTCTAACCTATTTCACGCCTGTTTTTCAATTAAGATGCATTTAAAAATGACTGAAAAGCCTTTCAATTTGGACCAGTCTACAATGTTGTCTGGTAATGGCCATGGGTTAAACAGTTGTATCAGATAATCGTGCTACATTTTGATACTTTTAACCCATTCCCACACAATACATGTACTTATTTTTGCCCCCCCCCCCCAATAAAAGTCTGAAAAATATTGTGAAAAATGAGTAAATTACTAAGAAAAAGCAAAGATGTTCAAAATTTTATCAATTTTGAATTGACATTTGCATCTTCTTCCAGATTGGACCCGTCTAATGTTTTGTTATCTGGTAATAGGTTGATATGCCTTATTTCAGCTATCAAAGGTTCATGCTGAAAATAGGGCTCTAGAAAAAGAAGTTCACAATTTAATGCAGCAGTGCCAAGAGAAAAGGGTAAGTTGAGTTTTTGTTGAGCAAGTACCTCATTTCTATGCAGTGCATTTGAACAAACTGTACATTTTAACATGATGATAACAAAATGAAGATATAAGATCAGTAATTTTTATGCCTCTGATCTTATTGATGTTGGCCATATTGTTTTACCAGTGTCCATCTGTCTGTCAGTCTGTCTGCAAGCTGTAAACTTGGCGCAAAAACTTATTCAAACACTGTTTACATGGTTCATATTTGGGATATATCATATAGGTTCCTTGTGTGTGTATTTCCGTTTATTTATTGTTGCTACCGTAGCACATGCCCATATGAGCGACGCCCCCAGAAGATGATTAGTTGTTGCGGGGGATAATGCAAGGATACAGGACAAAACTGCTGAGAGCTCTGCCTGGTTCTTTAACATGCTTGATGGATAGCATCGTCACATGGGGCCTCGGTTTAATGTCTCAGCCGAAAGACAATTAGTTTGTTAGTTGATATGGTCAGCCCAGGGCTCAAACCCGTGATCTTGAGGTTTGAAGTCAAGTGCTCTACCAACTTAGCTAATCGGACTGACAAAAGGTTCCTTGTATTGATAGGTATCAGTTGGTTGTAAGGTCAAGGTCTTTCATGAGGTCGAGGTTACTTATAAGGGTTTCCATGCATCAGGGAAAAGTCAGGGGAAAATGGAATTTTGTTAAAGTCAGGGAAATGTCAGAATTTTGATGAGTGTCAGGGAAATTAGAAAAATAAGGCAATAGTAAGGGAAATGTCAGGGAATTTTGAACAGACTGTCAGAGAATTTTTCATTGGAGTAGTTTTCAAGGATAAGGCAGTTTCTTATGTTTTTGGCTTAAACTGCTAAAGGTACTGATTTCTAATATTGATATTTATTTAAAAAAAAAAAAAAAAAATAGAAACTGAAGGGTTTTGCGCCCCTTGCCTCCTGAGCAGTATGGTCATTTCTTTGATAGTTTCAGTTTTGTTGTTCACTGAATTATTTTAAACATTATTAGAATATCAATGAAGTGATCATACCAGATGTTCTGACAGGGAACAATGGTGCACACTAAGGGTAAGAAGGATGTAGTCATTATTTAAAATGTGTATAACAATAGTAATTCTTTGATAAAATTGTTAAAGAAGAGGGAAACATTGGTTGAAACATTGATAAAATGTCAGGGAAAAATCACTTTCTTGTCAGGGAAATGTCGGGGAATTTTGGAACTGCCAGAGCGTTGGAACCCTGACTTGTCAAGGTTACACCCCTCCCCCCCCCAAAAAAAAACCCCGGCTGTTACAGCCATTCAACTGCACTCCCTTTGATTTGTTTTTTGTTTAATTAAGATAAAATGTCCCAGTTCCTTGGACTATAATCTACTATAGTTTTACTGTACATCAAACTAAAAGATTAGTACACTTGGATTATTTCTTAGGAAAATGAGAATTTCCAAGGAGAACAAGAGTTGGAAGAACAGCAGAAATTGGCATCTGAGGCTGACAGAAGGAGGCTTAACTTCGTTGAGGCCGAGGCTGAGCTTGCTCAAGAACATGGACGAGACTTAACAGATGAGGCTGTAGATTCAACCTATAGTAAGTGCTGTTGAGTTCAGTTAGCAAGTTATTTATCTATCATAATGCAGAAGAGGGTTTTCTCACGTACAATGAGCAAGACGTCAAATAGGTTTAAAAGATTATCTGATTAATTCAGCTGTTGGAGCACTAGACTTCAAACCTGTAGATAATTCAAGCTCTGTGCTGACTAACCTTAACTATTTGTATTTTAGATGAGACATTAAACTGGGACCTAACGTAACTGTGCTATACATTAGGCATGTTAACCCTTTCCTGTTTTTTGAAATTTTAGACCTGTCCAAATTGAAAGGTTTTTTAGACCAAAATTTTAAGTGAGTTAAATTTGAAAAATAACTATTCAGTAGGGTAGAAATATTGTGGAAAAAGAAGAAATTGCTTGTTACAAGCAATTTCTTCTTTTTTCCACAATATTTTCTAAACTATGAAATCAGAGGGACGTATAAACCAGGGATTGAACAGGAAAGGGTTAAAGAACCTAGCAGGGCTCCCAGTAGTTTCATCCTTAATCCTTAACTAGCGAGGATGTAAACAAAACATACATAGGTCGCAACATTTCAAGCTATAATAAGTTGTGTTTTTCTTCTACTTACTGAAGCAGTAATTTGTCAGAAGGAAGTAAAGTGTCCCTTTAACCCACTCCCACACAGTAACGCTTTTTCACGCCCCTCAAGAAAAACAATTGGGAAAACATTTTGTTAAATGAAGAAATTGCTTGTAACAGGCAATTTCTTCATTTTACCCAATGTTTTCTCTACAGAATGTTAAAAAAATCTAAAATTTCTTAAACATCAAACTGTCGTCTTCAACTCCTTTCAATTTGGACTTGTCTAAATTTCTGCCAATTGGTAACTGGTTGAAATATGCATTCGACTTAACTTAAAGTTTTAACCCATTCCCACACAACAAAATTATAGAATGGTCTAAATTCTAAGAAGCTGTAGACAACAATTTAAAGTTTATGAAATTCTAGATTTTTTCAAGTTTCCAGGAAGAAAACATTGTTGAAAATGAAGAAATTGCTTGTTACAAGCAATTTCTTCATTCTCCACAATGTTTTCCAAAGCTTTTATTTTGAGGGGCATTTAAAAGCGTCATTGTGTGGGAATGGGTTAATAGAAAAAGTTTCATTAGTTCAGCTGTTATCGGAAAAAACTCTAGGTGTTGCTCTAACCTGGTCTTTGACTGTATCAGCGTCTGTGTTTGAAAACTTTCATATTTTGTAATATCTTTGGTATTACTGTACACATTCACTTGATACTGGGAATATAGTTTCACAATCAAAAAAGCTATCTATTCCAAGAGAGAGGATAACTTTAAATGTATTTTTGAACGAATTCTATGCCTTTTTTACCTACAATCAAGTACTTGACCAGCCAAACATTGGCATCCACATGGGGTTCTCTTGTTTGTGTGATGTGTTTGTTAATTAGAGAGCCTTTTAGAGGCTGAGCTTAGAAAATATATTGATTCAATCAATACAGAGTGACATTCTGTCATCACTAGATTTTTAGATTTCCCTGTAGATCTTTTAACCTATTCCCACACAATCCCACCATTTTACGCCCTTCAAGAAAATAGCTTTCGAAAACATTGTGTGAAATGAAGAAATTGCTTGTAACAAGCAATTTCTTCATTTTACTCAATGTTTTTGACCCAGAATTTTGAAAAAGTCTAGAATTTCATAAACTTTAAATTGTGGTATACAACTCCTTACAATTTGTACTGGTCTAAATTTTTACGGTTTGGTAATGGATCAATTGCTGTGTCTGTCTATCTATGTGTGCAACAGTTTGACCATGTTTACCATGTTTCTATTTCTAAGGGTCCAGATTAGGTCAATCTTATCTAGATGGTACCACGAGATCAGACTTACTGAATACATTACAAGATACTGACGATACCCAGTCATTGGCATCTACAAGTATGTTATGTAAATATATTTAACCTTTCCCCATTATTCAAATTTTTAGTCTTGTCCAGTTCTAAAGAACTTGCAGAGGACAATTTAAAGTGGGTGCAATTTCAAAATGAACCAATTTGTACGGTAGGATATTTTCTCAAGTATAAACTGGCAGGGACATTAAAACAAGGGATTGTATAGAAAAGGGTTAACCTCTTACCAGATGACATTTTAGACTGCTCCAAACTGAAAGAGGTTACAGAATCAATTCTTTAGTTGATGGAGTTCAAAATATTATAGTTTCTCTTTTGGTAGAAATATTGTTGATAATGAAGAAATAGCTTGTATAAAAGAGAAAAATTGAGCAATTTCCACAATATTATCCAAAGCCTTTTTTCTCAAGGAGCGTCAAAAATTGGCATAATATGGGAATGGGTTAACTCAGTATTTGGCTATATGTTCATGATTGGTCAAGATTGAAAGAGTTTGCAAATGACAGTTCAAGGTGCATTTGAAATGAAAAATAAGTGCCTAATTCGATAGAAAACATGAGAATAGTAGAAATCGCTTCTTTCAAATAAGTTCTCCTTTTCCCTTAATGCTTCCATTATTATTTAAATGTCAAAAATGTTTGACTGTGTGGAAATGGGTTTAATAAACTTTCAATTAAAAAGGCGAAAGTTATTGCTGTATAATGCTTTTGTTCAATAATGGTTACCTAACCTTTGCTCAAACCAGTAATTGCACTAAAATCTACAAATTATCAATGGAAAGTTATTAGAAAACACTATTGGTAACTTCAATTGCCTTTCATGTTTAACCAATATAGACTTCAGCAAAATTATTGCATTTTGTTGTATATGACAGCCTTTTATTTGAAAATAGCAAATACATTGATAGAGAATTTCTGTAATGAACTTGATGAAATTTATGTACATCTTACATTTCTGCATGGGAAAGGTGAATTAGTTTTGGTACCGTCTATCAAAAACCAGCGTTCTGATTGGCTGAAAAATTATTCATACCTCCATGAACAAAATTTTGACAACTATTTTGTATGCTTCTGCACAAAATTATCTTATTTAATAGATAATATACTAAGGGAAAATAGTTTAGCAATTTTTTTCGACCTACATTATTTTTCAACGAAAATGTATAAACCTTATAAAATCAGTCTCGTTTGCAATTTTTAAAAGCTAACTAACTAATTATGCATTAAGAGCACGTTTTTCTTGCTTCTAAAGGCTGTCTGACTCAATTTTGCTGAAACACGTTCTTCACGTGCTTCCACATGTACGTGAAGTCTATATCCACAATATCTATCCCAGTTTATTTGTTAGCATCAATAGCAAGATAACTCATTAAAACAGTTTTAAAAATTCAAATGGGACGTCGCCCAGGGCTTAACTTAGACCAACTGAACGTAGCCATCGGTATGCTGGCTGGTGGTATGATGGTAATAGAGGTGGCTCAACATTTTGGCGTGAGCCAAAGGTTCATTTCAAGACTTGGGACAAAGTATCGTCAATTAGGCACCGTCAAAGACAGGATTCTTCAATAGTACTTGTATAGTCGGTTTGGTCCAAAATGCAACGGGAACATGGGTCTGTGCTCGTACTGTAAGAAAGTAAGAAAAAGACTTCGTTCGGCACGTTTACGCGCACATGGAACTTACGTAGGCATTCCTTTGTCACAATTGCACACAGACATGCAAGATTGAATTGGACAAGGGTACACCGTCGATGGCCAAGACGAATGTGGAATCAGGTCCTATTCACAGACGAATCCCGTTTTAATTTGATGTTTGGGGATGGCAGGGTACGTGTTTGGAGGCGTGATTGCGAAAGGATGGACCCTGCCAACGTCATTCAACATGACCGTTTTGGAGGCGGCAGCGTCATGGTCTGGGTGGTATATCATACCCTGGCAAGACTGACTTGGTAGCTATTCAGGGAAACTTAAATGCCGTTCCATACTGCACCGAAATTGTCCAGCCAGTGGTATTGCCGTTCTTGGGTCAAGGGCTTGCTACCATTTTTCAGCAAGATAATTCCAGCCAACATGTCGCTCAGCACACATTGGACCTTTTACAGACTAATAATGTTGATGTGTTGGATTTGCCAGCCGAATAACCAGATCTGTCTCCGATCCAACACCTTTGGGACCATCTGGATAGGAGAGTAAGAGACAGGAATGACATTAATAACGTTAGAGACCTGGAACGTGTTCTGCGTCAGGAATGGGGTTGTATTCCTATGGCCATTAATCCTAGGTTATTTCCAGCATGAGAAGACGCTGTGATGCCGTTATTGGTGCAAACGGTGGACACACAAGATATTAAATCTTTGTGTTACTTTTACTTCCCTACCCCTACCATGTTTGATGCTGTACAACAAACACGTATGACCTTGAAATCATCTGATTTTTTTAAATACTGCTTACACATAAAAGATCGATGTGTGAAAATATGGTTTGAATCCAGAGCTATACACCGGAGAAATTGGCTGTAATGTACGAAATTGCTTAACTTTTTTCCCTCAGTATATTTTTTTATCCATGGAGGTATGAAATGAAAAACCTAATCTCATTTATGTTTGAATCCACTTTGCATATTCATAAAGTGTGATTAGTTTTTTATGCATCGAAAGATCGGGAACACATTGTTTAACCGTTATCCGTCTGTCCGTCTTTCAGTCTGTTGGTCTGTCTCAAAAAACTTAACATTACCAATTACTACCAGCCTATTCAAGATACAATGCTCATATTTGGCATGATGATTCATCTCCATAATACGCATCTCCTCATGTCAAGGTAAAGGTCATGTGATAAGGTCAAGGTCACATACCAAGGTCAAACTCCAAAAAAACGAACCCCCCCAAAAAACATTTCCAAATACTTCAAGGCTTTCAAGAATCAATGCTTATAATCCAGGGGTTTTGTGTTTCAAAAAAACATACCTCCATGAAAACGAAAATATTCTCTTCATCTATTAAATAAATATGTGACCTAAGTAGTCAACTATAATCTGTATTGTCTAAATAAATATTCCAACAGGGTTAACATTTAGGCTTAAATTAGAAAAATTTAGCATGTCCTTACAGGCATTTGCATTTCAACAGTTTGTATTTCTTAATACCACAGATTTTTGGTAAATAGTTCTATAATTTGTCTTTTTACAAAATTAAAAAGTTAGAAATGACATAAAGCCTTTCCTGGACAAACCCGGGATTTTCGTCATTGTGATTTTATACTTGAGAAAACATTGAGGAAAAAGAAGAAATTGCTTGTAACAAGCAATTTCTCCTTTTCCCACAATATTTTCTACCACATAGGATGGTCAGATTTCAAATTGCATGCATTTTTCATTGTGGTCTGCAAGCTCTTTCAAATTGGACCAGTCTAAAATTTCATAAAACAGGAAAGGGTTAAATGGTGAACAAAATACAAGGAAGGATAACAAATAATGCTTAATCAAATAGACAACATTTTTAACAACAACAACATTTAAACTAGTTCAAATTCAGGAAAGTTGCGGACGACAATTTCAATTTTATGAATTATTAAAGATATTTGTCTTCTGGAGTGAAAAACATGTTGGAAATGGAATTTGAAGAAATTGCTTGTAATAATGTTTGAAATATTTTTTCTTCAGGGGCATAAAAAGGATGGATTATGTGGGAATGATAGTATTAGTGAGGTAAAATCAGTTTTAACGCAGCTTTAGTTAGACAATTGTTTTTCTTCTTTTCAGTATCATTGGAAACAAGAAGAAGAGCTTTTGATGAACAAGAGATTAACTTACTAAATCAAGTCCGCAGATTGCGACAAAAACTTGCAGAGGAAAGTCGTGCCAAAAAGCCGCCAAGAACTTGTACCTCACAAATCTAGGGTTGAAGCTGTTAATATAATTTTTAGCTCACCTGAGCACAAAGTGCCCATGGTGAGCTTTTGTGATCGTTGAATGTCTGTTGTCCGTCGTGCGGCGTTAAAAATTGAAGTGTTCACTCTCTAGAGGCCACAGTTTTGACCCAATCTTCATGAAACTTGGCCAGAATAATTGTTAGGTCATTAGGATGAACCCTATTGATTATGGGAGCGTTCTATTTGAAAACACAGGAAAAGGGGCCTTAATGACAATTTCTTTGGATAAAAATGGCCAGAAAAATTGTTTAGTCACAAGGATGTACCCTATTGATTAAATGACAATTTCTTTGTTTACACTCTTGAGGCCACAATTTTGGTCTATCTTCATGAAACTTGGTCAGAATAATTGTTAGGTCATAAGGATGAACCCTATTGATTATGAAACGGTTCTTTCGAAAAATACAAGAAAAGGGGCCTTAATGACAACTTCTTTGTTAACGCTCTAGAGGTCATCATTTTGGCTCAATCTTCATGTAACTTGGTCAGGGTGCTTGTTAGGTCATAAAGATGAACCTTATAGATTATGGGAAGGTTCTACAGGATAACACAGAAAAAGGGGCCAAAATGATAATTCCTTTGTTTACATTATAGAAGTCACAGTTTTGCCTCAATCTTCATGAAACTGATTATAGTTATTTGTCTCTAGTTTCATTTTTTTTAACAGCAGACAGTTCAGGTGAGCGATCTAGGACCATCATGGTCCTCTTGTTTAACCCATTCCAACACAGCAAAATTTTAGACTGGTCCAAATTTAGAAAAGCTGCAGACGACAATTTCAAATTGTTGGAATTTTGAATTTTTTCGCCTTTTTGGATAGAAAACATTGTGGATAATGAAGTAATTGCTTGATACAAGCAATTTCTTCATTTTCCACAATGTTTTCCAAAGTTTTTTTCTTGAGGGGCATAAAAAGGAGGGATTGAGTTGGAATGGGTTAATGTTTTAACCCTTTATACAATGACAGAAAATTTTGACTGGGCAAAATTGATAGTGGTTGCAAATGGTTGCTTTAGCCTATTCCAACACAATGACAGTTTTGGACGCCTCTCAAGGAAATAATCGGGAAAACATTGTGGAAAATGAAGAAATTGCTTCTAACAAACAATTTCTTCAATTAACTTTTTTTTTTCTAATCAGAAAGTTGAAAAAATCCTAAATTTCATATACTTTAAATAGCCGTCTGCAACTCCTTTCAATATGGAGCAGTCTAAAATTTTGCTGTCTGGTAATTGGCTAAATAGATTAAGAACTCGTAATAAGGATGTGATAGATAAGGAAATATTTTTGAAAATTGAAAAAAGAATAAATTGGCTGTCAAAAAATATGACGTAATCATCTTGAGGTAATGAACAATAGAAGGACAAACAAAGACAAGGACAGGATAAAGGAGCCAAGACGGGACATTTCCAACGATTCAAATTCGCCAAGTGAAGACTCGGATCAACCAGTGCAGCTGCCTAGTCTGATCGGAGTCATCAATAAGCACTTTATAGACAGGTACTGACTCAAAGCTTCAGTAGACAGACAGAGAATATTCTACATACATTGTGTGGCTGTCCGGGCAGCTCTGTGACAGATTCATACTCCTGTTGATTGATTAATTGATTGAATGGGGTTTATTGCCACTTTTAACAGTATTTCAGTCATATCGCGGCAGCTGGAGCACCTAACAATGGATTCCTCTTATTTCTCACACCAGTACTACCACTACATTTTTTCCTAGCCTCCAGCTGCTATCCCACTTAGGTGTACAATTATCCCCCCATTGGTGATAGACAATTGTTGGAAAGGATATGTGCCTTCACCGGGGTCATGATCCTGTGAAATTGACATGAGTATTTTTACGTTTAGCCCATTCCAACATAAACCCGCCTTTTAATTCACTTGAAGAAAAGAAGGTTGTGACAAGCAGTTTGTTCATTTTCCACAATGTTTTCTACCCGAAAAGACGGAATTGTTAAATTTTGTTAACTTTTAATTGTCGTCTGCAACTTCTTTAAATTTGGACAAGTCTTAAATTTTGTTGTCTGACAAATTGGTGTTGTCAATAGTGAATTGATTGACAAAATTTTACTCTTTCCGAAGATGCCATGTTTATCTACAACACTAGCATAAAACTGCGGCATTGTTGTGTTAGTGCTGTTGTGAGAAATACCAGGAATTCATGGGTAGGTGCTTCAGCCGTCATATAATATGACTGAAATACATGTACTGTTGAATTTTTACGAGCAGTTTCTTCATATTCCACAATGTTTTCCATAGCCTTTTTCTTGGGGTGCTACAATAGCGGGATTTCGTGGTAGTTTGTAGCAAGAGTTACAGGAGATAGGTATCTCATTTCAAGGTTTATTTTCTATGTATGTATTAGTAGTATGTACTAAAATAGTATTTATTTATTTCAAACATTAAAAGGTAATGTGATATTTGATAAAAAGTTTTTATTATTACTAGTTTATCATTGTCTTTTCAAACCTCTTTCATGATTTGTAAATACTGCAAGACAAAAAATGTTGACTTTCAAATCGAAAGATTTTATGTACAACAGATTAATTACTGGGATTAGCAGAACTCTAATTTAGTGGTGAAGAAACCATACAGTACTTTATACTTCTCTCACGTAAAGCGCCATAAATGCATTAGGAGTTGTGCTATTCTTTGTCGAGCCAGTTTACAGTAGATCGGAAGTCTCGCAATAAAGAATTAAAATGGCAAATTGCTTGGCAAGGACTTGCCATGTATTGTAACGTCAACACGCACCATTTTCAAACACTTTCAAACAGCTTCGGATTACAAATGTGAATGGGCCAACAAGGTATTTTATACAGATTTGATTTGACCGGGGACATTGAGGAAGTTGCATAAAATTATTTCAGGAAAGATTGAGTCACATTACGATAAAAGCATTGTTTACCAGAAGTTTAAGCTCCACTTGCTGAAAGCCAGCAAGCTGTTGTCATGGCGATTGGCCATCCGTAAATTTTTAATTTAAAAAACATTTCATGAAAAAGTACTGAACAGACTTCAATAATTTCATATGGATTTAATTTTCAGCTCGGCTGTTTTCGAATAAAACCCGAGGTATTGCCGTGCCCAGTTTGTCGTCTGCGTCCGAAAACTGACATTTTGTACTATGCCTGGTAGTACTGAATACATTCACTTGAAACTCGGAATATATGTAGACCGGTACCGCCGTCGACTTTAACAAAGCCGGCGGCTTTATTATAGTCGACAGTGGTACCAGTCTAGGAATATATGTTCACTATTAAAAGGACAACCTATACCAACAAGGGGACAACTCTAGATGAATGTCTGGATGCATGACGCCCGTTTTTCGGCTGAGAAATTTTACCCGATATTAACCACATGAGCAGCTGAGGTTTGGCATCCGCATGAGGTGCTATTGTTTTTAAGCGATTACCTCAAGATAAAGATTTAGACTGGTTCAATTTGAAAGAAGTTGCAGACAACAATGAAAAGTTGATTCGATTTAGAAATTCTTTTTCTTTTCGGGTAGAAAAACATTGTGGACATTGACACAACTGCTTGTTACAAGCAATTTCTTCATTGTCCACAATGTTTTTCAAACTTTTTTTTTCTTCGGGGGTTTAAAAGATGGTCATTGTGTCGGAATGGGTTAAATGATTTTATATTGATTTTTTTTCTTGTGAACCAAGTTCATTAGAAAGGAGGTTTTGGACATCTTAGAGATTTTCAGGTAAAAGATAAGCTGTATAAACAGCAATACGAAAATACTGGCCTTTGGACTTCGGTATTTGCACAAAAGAAACTAACTGTCTGATCGATAAGGGGCTTGGTATTACGTTGCAATGCTCTCAGAGTGCTTCTTCATAGGTGTCTTACCTCGGCGGCGGCACATATCCTTTCCGACATATGTCTCTTACCAATGGATGGATAATCGTAAACCTAAGTGGGATAGCAGCTGGAGGCTAGGAAAGGATGAAGTGGTAGTACTGGTGTGAGAAATACCAGGAATCTATTGCTAGAAACTCCAGCCGCCGCGATAAATCCCGATCAATCAATCAATCATAGGTGTCTTTACCCTTTGCGTCAACATTTTGCCCTCATCAATATTCTAAGAATATTCAAGGACAGATTTCTGAATTTAATAGTAAAACTTTACATAAACGTCCATGTATAGTCAATCTTTTTTCTATCGACCCCTCTATAGCGACTACAAACTATATGGCTCGATTATTGAAATTCCCTCTTCAGAGGTTCATCCCTGAAAAGTTGGACTGTCCTCTCCAAGAATCGTACCTAACTGCCATGTTGTTCGACCCAACAAGACGATTCTATTGAGTTTAAACAACACCATATTAAGTGAGTATAATTGTGCAATAATTCACTTAAAATTTAAGCGGCTATTTTCTTAACCCTTTACTGCACAACACCTTGTTTTTACGTCTCTATGATTTTTACTTGAGAAAATATTGTGGGAAAAGAAGAAATTGCTTGTAACAAGCAATTTCTGCTTTTTTCTACAATATTTCTAATCTGTGTGTTGGTTACCTTTCAAATTACATTGTCTTTTAATCATCGGCTGCAACTTCTTTCAAATCGGACCAGCCTAAAATTTTGAAAAATGGGAAAGGGTTAAGCAACGACATTTTGACGGTTCTTCCAGTAACGGTTTAATACAACTTTAAGTGTAACGCAACACCCCCCCCCTTCGTGATAGAGAATATGTGTATCTGAGTTATTAACAAGTATGAACATTTTTAATTTCATCAAATTTTATTTTTTAGAAAAATATGCTTTCTTTTTAATAAGCACTTGAACAGTGCTTTTATTTACAAACAGTAATAAGAACACAATATTATGCAAAGATGATACATGTATGGAAGACATTAACAATGAAACATATTTATTTACAAACACAATGAACACGTTTGTTAAGTAAACCTATATGACATTCAATTCATACAGATTATGGCTGCATTGGTTTACAAAACCCATAAAAATATAAGTAGTTTTTAACTACGATAAAAAAAGCAAATGAACCTTGTGGGGGGAGCGTGATAAGCATCGACTCTGTGCAAGCTGCGAAGATTGCGCATGCTTGCCGGGTTCAAACTTTATTCTTTGGCAGATTATCTTCCCACAAGGCTCCTTTTCGCGGGACAGGTCACAAAGTATTGCAACGTAAACTGTCAACTCCTGCGTAATATACATAATCTCTAGCCCTATTAAGCCTTGAGCTTTTGAGTTTATTCAATTTGAATGATACATTTCCTTTCAGAAAATGGAGTTTGTATAAAATTATACTGCAAAATTGTCATTGCTTTTGCGTATTTACAAAAAAAATTCAACAGTAAAATATGGGTACATCAGAAAAACAACAGAGAAACCAAAAGATATCCCAAAAGAACTCCGGAAAAGAATCACAAACAGTGATGAGAAAATTAATCGAGAAATATTTGACATGACATTTAATTCTGCTTTGATCTTTAGAAGTCTTTTGGTTCTTCGGGATATTTTTGTGTTGTTTTTATGGCCTTTGTTTTGTGTACTGTAGCGTCCTGTTGGGCGTGAAAAAATTGCCCACTTTATCACTTTAAGTAAAATTTAAAGCACATACTCATATTTGCTGCCTATTGATATTGAATATTGAAATTGATTCGGCTTAGACCTCTTATCCAATTCATTTGGAATATCAACAAATAAACATCTAGCCACGAATTAACTGAGTTTTGGTGCGATGATCAAATACAGTTTTGAAATAGGGAGTATTTGTTACAATCAATTTCTTTTTCTCGCAATGCATTCAGCATGCAGCTCAGTAATACATGTATCCCGGTACTAAAGAAATTATCCTGTGAATTGATCTGAACGACAGTGACACGTAACCCCCTCACAAATATCACTCACCACAACTTAAACCACTTATTGCATCATCTGGAAGTCATGATATCTAAAATCTCTCTAAAAATGACCAATCGCCGCTGTCGATGAAATCGATTGTCCAATCAAATCATTCATTTAGACAGGAAATGAAAAAATATCTTTGACAACTATGTTAAGTATTTTAGGTGGTTTGGCGACTTAAACGCCGTAAGTTAAGATTGTTTAAGCTGTAGTAAGGACGTTTTGGGCGCAAACCAACGGATTCCTTTTTATGTTAGTGGCATTATATTTTGCAAACTAACGTCGTTTGATATCTCAATCGAACTACCATATCGAAGGACAGTTGGGTTAACCCTTTCCCGTTCAAATACGGGATTTTACGTTCCTGTGATTTTTTACTCAAGAAAACATTGTGGAAAAAGAAGAAATTGCTTGTAACAAGCAATTTCTCCTTTTTCCACAATATTTTCTACCACATAGGATGGTTTCATTTCAAATGGCACCCAGTTGTCATTGTCGTCTGCAATCTCTTTCAATTTGGACTGGTCTAAAATTTCCAAAAAAACGGGAAAGGGTTAACCAGCGCTCCGTAGATTGATCTCGAAGCTTCTTAACAAAGAGCACACAACAAAATTTTAGACCAGTCTAAATTGAAAGGAGCTGCAGACGACAATTTCAAGCTGATGTAATTTTAATTTTTTCGTCTTTTGGGGTAGAAAACATTGTGGATAATGAAGAAATTGCTTGATTCAACCAATTTCCTCATTTTCCACAATGTTTTCCAAAGCTCTTTAATTGCGGGGCGTAAAAGGAGGGCTTGTGTGGGAATCGGTTAACAAAGAGCACACACAACAAAGACAGTGTGCTTACCATATCAGCTAACACACTAATTTATTTCTGGATGAGACGTTAGACTGAGGTCCCGTGCGAACGAGCTATCCATCGAGCGCGTGAAAGAACCAGATGGAGCTCTCAGAAGTTCCGTCCTGTATCCATGCACTATCCCCCCAACAACTAACCGTCTTCTTGGGACGTCTGGCATATGTCCATGTGCTACGGTAGCGACGATAAATAGACGGAAGTACACAGGGACCCTTTGATATTCTGTACAAAATTAATCCTTTCCAACTTGTTCCTTATCATCGGGGACCGGGAGTTGTCCATGAGTGATCTGAACACTATCACTGTAACTGAGACTATAAGAAGTCAGTTTAAATTTTTCAAGATTCTCTATCCATCAGATCTGTCTGGATTAATCTCAGAGGAATCGACTCGTTCAGATCCTTAATTTCGTGTATTGAATTCTCACAAATGGTTCCCTCTTCATTTGAGCCGTCTTTCCATACCACCCCTGTGACTGGATCCCGGATTTTTTGAAACAAAAACACGCAGTATACAGCTGAAATAATTTGAAAGAAATAAAGTCATTTGACTATTCATACGTTACCCTTCTAAATGACAGTTGATTATTATTTTTTTTTTATAAAATGCATTCTTAATGTAAGTATTTACTATATCCATATGTAGATCATAAAATTAAAAAATACAATGTATGTATAAATCACGCTACGGGTTTTACAAAACAGGTATGGGAGTCTGTCTGGGTCATTGTTTCAACTCGACTGGTTGCTTTATATGCCGAACCAGTTTTGCAAGAAATACAAACTCCTTAAAGTTTTAAAGTGTTTTTAAATTTCACTGTGAAATAGGATTAAGTTACAAGTTAAGCAAGAACATCCACTTTTTTAAAGTGAATTTTTATTATGGTCCCTCAGTTAAAGTAGTCTCTTAGGCAAGACTGGTTGTATTAGTGGGACATTAAAACGGACCTTTTTGTCTTAACAATATAGATATATCACATTAACCCATTCCAACACAGCAAAATTTTAGACTGATCCAAATTGAAAGATGCTGCAGACGACAATTTCAAGTTGATTGAATTTTGATTTTTTTCGTCTTTTTGGATAGAAAACATTGTGGATAATAAAGAAATTGCTTGATACAAGCAATTTCTTCATTTTCCACAATGTTTTCCAATGCTTTTTTCTTGAGGGGCGTAAAAAGGAGGGATTGTGTTGGAATGGGTTAAAGATAGTGAATAAACGATCAATTGATGTATTTATATATACTTACTTATTGCTTCCCACTCGGCCTTGGACAATGTACCCTGTAACAAGAACTGTCGATTAGTATTCAATTGGAATCGCAAGATAAATCTCAAGATACAACCTTCGCACTTTTCAATGCATTACAAATGTACATTGACTTGTAATTGAAATGTTTTTTAGATTCTATTGTTTCAAAATTTACCAAAAGAGATATAAGGCCTACACCTCACACTTCGTATGCAGAAGAAATCCTTAAATTCAAAGCTGATTTGATAGTTTATAACGAAATATATGAAAAGTTTCCATTCTGATTTCGTTCGTTCAAAATCAAATCTCTTCACAAAACAACTTGAACTAATATAGTTTTAAAAAAGGTACATACCACGGATATCTGTTTGTCCTTTTTATTTTTATCTAGCTTGTCACTTTGTTTGGTGTTAAGATATTCTAAAAACTGTTTGGCATGTTCATAGTCGTTATCAGGTGATCCAAATAGTTTACTGTTTTTATCTGCAGGATATTTCTGAAATACAGAGGGTAACAAAATGCCTGACTCTGTGACAATTAAAAGACGATTGATTGATTGATTGATTGGGGTTTAACACCACTTTTAACAGTATTTCAGTCATATCGTGGCGGCTGGAGCACCTAACAAGGGATTCCTGGTATTTCTCACACCAGTACTACCACTACATCCTTTCCTAGCCTCCAACTGCTATCCCACTTAGATTTACGATTATCCACAATTAAGAGACGAAGAGGACATGTTTTGTTTTCATGGAGGTTTGAAGCGGAAAAAATACTAATCACACTGTATGAATACAGTTAATTTCTCTTCCTTTCTTATAATTTAATAACATCGGGAAAAAAAGAAATTTTTGATAAATTTTGATGCATTTTCAGGCAAATATGTTGTGCGCAAGTATACAAAATAGCTGCGTGCTCAAATTTTTTTTCACCAACGAATGTTTTTGGCTTTTTTACGATAGGCGGAACTAACAATCAAAATATTAGAAGTATAATCTAATACACTTTTTATGAGAATAAATGTGTGTTTATGAGATTAACTAGTAGTGAATACTATCAAGCAAGTCTTAAATGTGTGGATAAGCCTTAACTCGAAGTTAACAGAAAATATGGTTTACTATATCCAAAAGGCGAGTATTATAAACAAACGTCATATGGAAACCACACTGTGCATTGTAAGAGTATGCAATTTTTCATGTTGTATACGCTGTTTAAAAGTGGCAAGGCTGATTTTCATGAAACTCGAAATAAAATATATGTATTTATAGAAAATTGTGGAAATAGAAATTTACCTCCAATGCATCCATTTGACTTAGCAGATTTCTGTTTTGTGTATCTTTTACTGCTTCCCTGTAAAATTCTGCAAATGACATTTTCATAACCAACTTCATCCCATACTTTTCTGCCATCCTGAAAATGAACATGAATAAATGGATAAATGTTTTTTGTACAAAATAAAGCATCACCAAAGCCGAAATAAATGTTGTCCATGGACTAGACAAGGTCATCTAAGCCCTGTTTTCATTAAACAGGCAATCACGAGTATTTTATATCGAAAGATCTTTAGTTAACTGCTTTAAATGATTAAGACAAATCAAATTGCTGTCTAGATAAGCATACCATATATAGAATAGATATTGAAGAAACGTATTTCGCTTATATTCTTATAAGTGATTGTATATAAACTTACATTTCTAAAACAGGGAAATAGACTAGGAACTCTTGACAATCAACAACTCCGTCTAATTGAAAGTTAAATCTGGCACCAAACAAGGGGAGGTCTTCTTTCCCTTCTGTTTCAAATGTAACTCTGAAAACATCGTTCCCAAAGGACATGTCTGGTGAGTCTCGCAATCTTTTTCTGGAATAGTAATGATTAGTAATGAATAGCATTTATTATGATGGTTAATGTAAACAAAATGAGACAAAAAGAAAAAAAAATGGAAGAATAGATGTTTAGAGCGAAAGGACTTTTTAAGTACTTCCGTTTTTATCAATTCTATCAAAGTGTGAAATAAAAAAAAATATACAATGAAAGATTTTAATAACACATTAGAAATATAGTCTCATTATTCTTAGAAATATATATTGTATAGTACTTTTATCAAATATAATTTAGCGTTATTTGTCTAGTTTTAGGACACACTTTTCCAGTGTCAGGAGCCAATGTTTAACTACCCAGTTTTACAGTCATTTTAATGAACCCTTTATTCAAGACACAATCTCATACGACCCGATATGTTTAACTGGACTTAAATAGTCACACAATTCACTTACAGCTACCAAAAGTTGTTAAATCTATTTAGAATACATCAGGATCAAAACATATATTCAATCGTAAGATTTTATAACCTACACAAGTTCATTTGAGTCTGTAGTTGTACCAATAAAGTACCCTCCAAGATTCAAACATTCAACCGCGTTTTTTAGCATCATCTCTGCCTGTGAAAGTCCTTCAAAACTGTAGTGGAAGGCAAACTGGCAGCTGCAGATATCAACTTTAGTGTCGGGATCTTTGTACAGGTCTTTTAGTCTTTTCTGAAATTAAAGAAACACGCATGACTGAGTTACAATATTTACCGATGATATACAATCCGATGTACACCAATCTCTAGAGGTGTCTTAGTCTTTTCTACAAATAGAAGAAGAGACGCTGAATTAATATTGACACCCGTTTTTAATCTATCAATTTATTCTTTTACTTGTATATTTAAATTCAGAATTTATAAAACATTTGTGTTGAATGAATGAAATTAGTGTATTTTAAAGGTATCTCATGCAAAGTATGCTCACTTTAGATAAATCTGCTGCTATGAATTCGGCGTCAAAATAATTGTTTTCATCTGTCTCGTCTGCCATCATTTCTTTATATCTTTCTTCTGTTTTCTGTACGCATTTGGCAGCAATACCTGAACAATACAAACGTTTATATTAATAACATTATAACATTGCTTACTCCAAAACTAAGAAAGGAAAATTCACAGAGAAAAAAAGCAGATACAGGGTATGAGAAGAATTGTTGATTTTACCTGCTTTTAGCCCATTACCAGATGGCGAGTTTTTAGACTTGTCCGAATTGAAAGGAGTTGCAGACGACAATTTAAAATATATGAAATTTCAGATATTTTCTACTTTCTGAGTTTAAAACATTGTGGAAAATGAAGAAATTGCTTTGTTCAAGCAGTTTCTTCATTTTATACAATAATTCCCAATTGTTTTCTTGAAGAGCGTCCAAAAACTTCAATGTTTGGGAATGGATTAAAACAAATATCCGTTGTTTTCGCAGAAATAAAACAGTGTCGACCCAAGTCAGCCTTCGGAATCTTTCAGTGCTTGATGATTTAGAACTGAATTTATTCTGCATACAAAAAATACAATAAAGGTTAGAATGTTTTTATAAAATTTACCCAGAACAAAATCGGCGAATTTTATAGAAAATGAGCAATACATACCTTCACAAATCAATTTCTTGATTCCTCCTTTCCTCCATTTGGGAAGGTCTTTCCCCTTTCCAGAACACAAATCTAACACAGTGATTCCTTCATCCTGGCCCTTTTGTTGTTTAACTTTCTTTATCGTGTCCACTACAATGAATTAAAGGTACATATGTCTTTTTGTATTACTTTAGAAGACTACACTGCATTCTGCGCATATTCTTTTCATACTCGAGATTTTTCTGATATACCCGATACGATATCGGATATATGAATATATATATATATATATTATTATTATTATTATGCACATTCTTTCTTTCATTTTATTCTTTTTATTATTATTGAGATGTTGTTAAAATAGGCGAGAGAAAAAAACCGGTTATCTAAATTATGAAAGTGTAGATCCTGACCTTTACCAAAGACATATGAATCTAAGGTCTTTTTATCAAATTGTTTTGAAACGGTCTTATTTATCGATTTTGGTTGTAGTCTTTAAAACGGTCTAATTCACCAAACTTGGTTGTAGTCTATAAAACGGTCTAATTTATCAATTTTGGTTGTAGTCTTTTAAACGGTCTTATTCATCAAACTTGGTAGTGGTCTATAAACGGTTTATTTATCAACTTTGGTTATAGGCTATTTTATAATACGATATCATATTAAAACTGTGGGACTTACTTATGCTGATTCGTTTAATCCAGTTGTTAAAATTCCTCATATGGTAAATTCTGCTTTCGCGTCTCTTTTCTGGGGCAACTTCAACCAATTTGTCGTAGTGCTTAGCAACTTTGTGTCCATGACATTCAATGAACTTCTCCTGACATTGACCTTCATAAATTACTTCTCGTGACGTTTCGAATGTTAAAATGTCAGTTGATAATAGACCTGTTGAGTCGGATTTGATCAGCATCTGATAATGGAAAAAATATATATTTAAGAGATGAAGAGAATTTTTTTGTTTTCATGGAGGTATGAACCGAAAAAACTAATCATACTGTATGAATACGCGAAGCGGATTCATACATAAGTGTGATTAGTTTTTTCGGTTCATACCTCCAGCGGATTCATACATAAGTGTGATTAGTTTTTTCGGTTCATACCTCCATGAAAACAAAAATATTCTCTTCATTTCTTATAATTTGTTAGCATCGAGAGAAAAAAAAACAAAAGCTTTTGAAATTTTGACACCTTTTTGTATGGGACTATTTTGTGCGGACACATACAAAATCACTGCGTGATCAAAAGTTTGTTCATTGAGTTATGAATAATATTTTCGACTAATCAGAACGCTCGTTTTTGATAGACGGAACTGAAAATTAAATTATAACCAAATTGTTTTGTCTTACAATGCATAAATTGAAGCCAATGTAATTGACCGAACGCGGCTATCAGCTAAGAAATCAATCGGCCAATCAAATCATTTATTTGGCCCGGAATTGGGCTTTGACCTCCGACATTAGCCGCCATTTTTTGTGAAACATATTTGTTGGTTTGGTGACTTGAACTTAAATAAGCTATAGCCACGACTCTTAGGCCGCCAACCAACCATTTTAGTTTTGTTAAACGCTAATCCCTAAGAACTCCGTTTTAAAATCAAATCGGAATTTCCTTTCGGAGTCAATGGGCGGAGCCAACGAAGCAATCGGGCGATGCAAGCAATTCGTCATTTGGTAAAACGAAAAAAAGTATGTAATTCAAAAATGTAGGGGTACTTGTCTCTAGCTACCAATTAACGGATCGCCGGCTAGCCCACTGACCCCCAACCTTACAGTTCGACTGAGGTAATAAACGGCAATATTTTGGTCAAACATGTTGTGAGGGATATAAGAATAAAGGCAATTCGTCGGTTGACGACCTAAACTTCGTAAATACAGTTCAAAAAATCGTTATTATAATGATTCATAATAACAAATATAAATTG
This sequence comes from Fragum fragum, assembly GCA_946902895.1. NCBI lineage: Eukaryota > Metazoa > Mollusca > Bivalvia > Cardiida > Cardiidae > Fragum > Fragum fragum. Next base: position 15,248,503 of record OX336373.1, on the reverse strand, counting down.
AAAATATTTAAACAATACCTAAAAATAATAATAATAAAAAAAACACCTACCGTTTCAGTCGTTTATTTCCAAACAGACAAGCTATTTCAGCTCAAAGCTTTGTATATGTGTTGTGGACTTTCTAACTCTGCTATCGTCAAGCTCACTGCTTATATAGGCTTACCGAGACCTTGAGACCTTTGACAAAGGATATGGTCAGACGGCGTGAACTTCTTTAACATTATATAAATGGGTCAATAGCTTTGTAAGACAAGTTCGTATATCTGTATCACCCAGTTTTAAAGTTCTGGTCACATATCGGAGGTTTAGTTCTAAAACCTCGTAATTACAACTTGATAAAACCTTTAGTTACGACGATTTAGAATTCAACCTACAATACGATGGCCTAATTGACCATAAGTTATCGCATGAAGCAAACGACTTCTTCTACAATAGATAGTATCGGAACGAAATCGATAAAAGTGATTTTTCTACTTACGAAATTTTAGTTTATTTATTTGATTTTGACTGTTTATTCGTTTCCGATTCAGAAAATGTTCACAGAATGGTTCATTGTTTATGTATATTCTCAACCTTATAAGGGGGTACATTTTCTGAATATTTTCAATTGCTATGTTTTCGCTTTTGAAATGCCATTCATATTTGACGGACTCGCGGTAGTCAATCAAGGAATTAGTATACCAATCAAATCCTTCATTTAGACCGGAAGTGAACTTTAAACTCAAACACTGACCGACATTTTTGTGAAGCATTTTTGTTGGTTTGACGATTTTTTAAACATCATATCTATAGAGCATATTCAAAGTGTAGTTACGACGTTTAGGTCGCTAACCAACCTTTTTATTCTTTATTCCATGTTACTAGAACTGCAACAAAATAACGTTGTTTAACCCATTCCCACACAATGGCGCTTTTGGACGTCCCTCAAGAAAAACATTCAGGAAAACATTGTCTAAAATGAAGAAATTGCTTGTGACAGGCAATTTCTTCATTTTACACAATGTTTTCTATCTAGAAAATTGAAAAAATCTAAATCTTGATAAACTTTGAAATTTCGTCTGCAACTGCTTTCAATATGGACAAGTCTATAATTTTGCCGTCCGATAGTGGGTTACTGTGTAAGTGGAACTTCCTGTTAGAGCTCAGAAGGCGTGGTCACCGATCCGTTAATTGACCAATCGCGGCTTTTTATCAAGGAATCAACCAAATAATCAAATAATTTTCTCCGACATTTGACACCATTTTTGTTACCCTTTTTTTTTTGTTGGTTTTGCGACTTAACCGGCGTTACTACAGCTTGAATAAGTTGTAGTTACGACGTTAAGGTCGCAAAGCAACCATTTTTACTTTTTTGTTACATGCTACTGGTCATACAATTTGCAAAATAACGCAAAAACGCAATAACGCACAAAACGTCGAAGTGGAACTTCCTGTCGGAGTTAATGGGAGGGGTCCAGGGAGTCAGTGGACGGGGCCAACGATTGGTTTATTTACCTGTTCTAAATACGATTTCTTTGCAGTCATTTAATTTAATGGTCACATCTCTTTTCACTTATTTGCTTTAATGGTCACATTTCGCTAGTCTGGTCGCCCATTCATACTTGGGATCTACTAATAGTATATTGGCCATACACAGAATATGAGCGAAAACCCAATTTAAGCATACTAAAGGTTGTGTTTGTAAAAGTCGTCAAGTCCATATTTATTTAATCCATCATTACACAATCCCGCATTTTGATGCGCTGAAGACAATTCATACAGAAAACATTATTGGAAATGGACAACTTGCTCGTAATAAGCTTTTTCTCCTTTTCCCCATCGATTTCTAGCCCCGTTTGATACTTATTTTCCCATTACATTATACTTTGTTTTGTTATGTGCAGTCTAAAATTCTGTTTTGTGGTGGCTTAAAGGGTAAAATTGGGTCAGTTCAAACAAAAATAGTCAATCCTACCCCTATAGTAAGGTTATCACATTAGAAACAATGTGACTTCCTGGTTTGTTTTTGTTTTATTTTCAAATTTGGTAAATCGAGAAAATATTATTTTGATTTCATTAAGATTAATACCTTAATGCCAATCTTCATTTCTTGTAATTTTAAACAAGAATTTCGTCAAACAAAACAAAGCAAATATTATGGATCTACTTTGTGCACAAGCATACAAAATAGTTGCGTTCTCAATTTTTTGTTCATGGAAGAATAATTTAATTTTTAGTTTCGTCTAGCAAAAACAGGCGTTCTGATTGGTCGAAAAAAATATTCATAACTCCATGAACAAAACTTTTGAGCACGCAACGATTTCGTTTTCTTCCGCATAAAATAGTCCAATACAAAAAGGTGTCAAAGTTTGTAAAATATATACTTTTTTCGCTCGATGCTATTAAATTATAAGAAATGAAAAGAATATTTTTTGTTTTCATGGATGTATGAACCGAAAAACCTAATCACACAATGTATGAATCTTCGCGTATTCATACAGTGTGATTAGTTTTTTCGGTTCATATCTCCATGAAAACAAAAAATATTCTCTTCATCTCTTAATTGCAAAAAATAGTCTCTTCATTTCTTGTAAGTTTAAACAATAATTTCGTCAAACAAAACATAGTAATTGATATGGATCTACTTTGTGCGCAAGCATACTAAATAGTTGCGTTCTCAAAATTTTGTTCAGGGATGAATAAAAAATATATTCAATCTATCAAAACTCTGGAACCTTGATAGACGAAAATAAAAATAACTTACTGATGGTTGACCTATTTATCAATAGTCTCATTAGAGTTCGTCATTTGTTAGAGATAGATGTCCGCTGTCTTACAAACAAAATTTGAACCATAAAAGTTCAAGTTCGACACCGAGTTCTTTGACCGATTTGAAAAGTAACCTTCTGAAATCAAGTTCAGTGCAATTTTTGATGGACTCCCCAGGCGTCCATCAGTGCTATCCGGTTTGGAAGATCCAGTAGGATGTTACTATGTAAGAAGAGAAGTAGTGCCCAGTTAAGTTCGATTTTTATTTCAAATTAGCCTTTCCAATCCATTACCAAACGACAGTTTGGACTAGTTACAGACGACAATTAAAATCGCCTTGAGATTGAAAACAAAGGCCGAGATAGGATAGAAAACATTGTTGAACATACAATTCCTCCTTTCCTCTCAATGTTTTCTTTAATGCAAATCTTCGGGGGAGTACAAAGCGTAATTATTTGAGAATGAGGTACGCTTCTACATGATCATGGAGGGTTTAAAAGATATACGAAATCTCTCATTTGTTTCATATAGGTAATAAATCTAAAAGAATATTGCTAATCTAACATTGTCCGAGTCTCTTAAATGATATCTTAATTATTTGTTGAATGTCTTAGGAAAAAGATAGCATCGGAAAAATTACTGATCTTGAAAGCCAGTTAAACTTCAATCAAGCGAATTAGGTTTAACGTGACTTTCAGTAGTATTTTAGTAAAACCGCGGTTGGTAGATGCACCATGGCTTCTCGCATTTTGTGCACCAGTTATGTGTACAAATGCAACAATAAATTTGGACCAGTATAAGTGTAGCTGCTCAGCCAACTTAACAGGCAAATTACTAATCATATTTCCATTAGTAAAAGACAAACGGCGTGTGTAACATTGGCATTTTTAATAACTTGTGATCGCGCTGAAAACAAACCAGGCTAGGCGAGAGGTAATGCTTAAAAAAGATAATCTATATGAAAATTGCCATTTTTACACCAAAACAGGCTTATCACTCTACTTTGCCAACACGGACAGTTATCATCAGTACTTTCATTGCTTTGGTTAAGCAAAACATTATTTAGCGTTACGACAGGAACATGAACTTGTAACCGACTCACTTAGATCAACACTTTAAAGAGTAGCACTTATGACTGACTTTCGATATGATAGCTGCTTTTAAACGAGCAAAGTGGCATTGGGATTTCTTCAAAAGGCCCCTAGTCACAAACCCAAAAACTCCAACTAACCAATTTTTAGAAATAACCCGAAAGGCGACAAAGGTTCAACCGGAAATGCGTAAAACAAATATCTGAAAAATAAATGGGTCCACCAGAAATCAATGAAAGATAATAAACCTATAGTGAGGTATAACGGCTTTTCTAGATTCAGAAATTCTACAAAAGGACGAAAAGTATCAATCCTGGTCAGCCTGCACAGTTTGCTTTTCGTTGAACGAATTACATACACCACCCTTCAATTTCACCCATTCCCACACAAGCCCTCCTTTCTACGCCCCTAAAGAAAAAAGCTTGGGAAAACATTGTGGATAATGAAGAAATTGCTTGTCACAAGCAATTTCTCCATTTTCCACAATGTTTTCTGCCCTAAAAGACAAAGATCTTTAAAATTTCATCAATTTGAAATTTTTGTCTGCAACTTCTTTCAATTTGGACCAGTCTAAAATTCTGCTGAGTTGGAATGGGTTAAAACGGATCCAGTGGACCAGTCGCTGACTCCGCCCAATTCCTTCTTAGTTCCGCTTGGATTTTAAACTGCGTTGTTTTGCAATTCGGTGGCCAGCAGCATATCATTAAAAAGTAAACGGTTGGTAGGCGACCTAAACTTGAATAAGCTGTAGTTACGATGTTTAATTTGCTCAATAAACAAAGAAGGTAAACAAAAATGGCGGCTGGTGTCAGAGCTGAAAACTCAATTCTGGCCTAAATGAGTGATTTCATTGGTCTACTTGTTATTTAATTGACAGCCGCTCAGTTTACGAATCGCCGCTTCCAATCTAAATAACTGATAAACCAATCGAACATTCAGACTGAAAGTGAGGGATGACCTTCGACGCATATATCTATCATTTTGATAGACGAAACTAAAAATTAAACTATTGTACAATTGTCAACTTGTTATTTAATTGACAGCCGCTCAGTTCACGGATCGCAACTTCCAATCAAAATAAATGACAAACAAATTGAACATTCAGACTGAAAGTGAGGGATGACCTTAGACGGATATATCAAGTATATTAAGTATATTAACCCATTCCAACACAAGAAAATTTTAGACTGGTCCAAATTGAAAGAAGCTGCAGACGACAATTTAAATTTGATGGAATTTTATATTTGCCAGTATTTTGGGGTAGAAAACATTGTGGATAATCAAGAAATTGCTTGATACAAGCAATTTCTTTATTTTCCACAATGTTTTCCAAAGCTTTTTCTTGAGGGGCGTAAGAAGGAGGGCTTGAGTTGGAATGGGTTAAGTATATGTCTTAACTACAACTTATTCAAGCTGTAATTTTAAAGTTTTAGTCGCCATCAAACGTAGGTGGGATAGCAGCTGGAGGCTTGGAAAGAATGGTGCAAGATATACCAGGAATCCATTGCTATGTGCTCCAGCCGTCTCGATTTGACTGAAAATTTCTTAAAAGCGGCGTTAAACTCTCCATTCAAACAAACAAAACAAAACAAATTCCCACTATGTTTTCTAAAGTATAAAATCACATGCAAATAAAAGCAAGAGATTTTACTGGAAAGGGTTAAACAAATGAATGACGAACTGAATAAAACAGAGTCTAGAGTTTAGAAAAATCAGCGAATGCCTTTGTTAATTTACACAAGATTTCGACCTCAACTTTGCGATGAGGTCTATGTCCAAATTCGGATACCGGTTTGTATGTATCTTCCCCGCTTTTGGTAGTGATCGATCTTTCAATGATAAAGTTATCATAGAGACGAAAATTTTGAGAAAAGAGCACCTCTTAGTCCAAGTCGCACGTATGAAGTTAAATAATCAAAACGCTTAAAGCACGGCAAAGTTGGAAACGCGACGAAAATAATAAAATGGAAAATAGAATTTTCTCATTGCCGTCCTGTATCCATATAAGACCTGTTATGCAAAAAAAGATGATTTTTGAAATTCGAAAAGTATCAAACCTGATCAGACTGCTCCTTGAAGTTTTTCAGAATCTAGAATGACCATTCTACCTTACGATGTAATTATATTTAGAGTAAGACCTCTAGTTGACCTCTGCTGGATCTAACATTATTTACAAATATTTCTTTAACGACGCACCCGGAGATGCTCTTTGCCTGATGGCACACATATGTTTGAATCTTGTGTATTTCATAACTCTTTTTGTAGAAGGCCACTAATGGCGATGGACGTTTCTACCGTGTTGGATATAAGTAGGCTTGTTTCTGATCCGTCAGTTTGAACGATATCTTTGTCGTTTTTCAATTAAGAGATGAAGAGATTTTTTTTTTGTTTTCATGGAGGTATGAACCGAAAAACCTAATCACACTGTATAAATACGCGAAGCGGATTCATACATTGTGTGATTAGGTTTTTCGGTTCATACCTCCATGAAAACAAAAATTATTCTTTTCATTTCTTATAATTAAATAGCATCAAGCGAAAAAACAAAAGCTTTACAAATTTTGATACCTTTTTTATGGGACTATTTTGTGCGGAAGCATACAAATCGCAGCGTGCTCAAAATTTTGTTCATGGAGTTAATGGTAAATTTTGTCGACCAATCAGAACGTCCGATTTGATAGACGAAACTAAAAAATAACTCAATGTACGATTATTATAATTACCACTACAGAGAAGATGGCATTTCATCTAAACTCGAAGGATTTCTGTAAAACTTTTCACAATGGAATCATGGCCATGAGGACGTTCTCATTTATATTTTTATAACAAGGTGCCCTAAAAAAGATTTCCTTTCGGCTCTATGGACTGGTGACTTTTTGTCCGATTATCAGAGGTGAAGGGACCAAAAAGACATTGTTCTATCCCGCCAATAGATTACTTCTCCATCCCATCTTTGTCAAACAGCATAAATAGGTATTGTGGTCTTTATTTTTACTGGTCCCGGGTTCGATCCCCGACGGCGGCACTCATCCTTTCCGACTATTTGTCTCTCACCAATGGGTCGATAATCGTAGACCTGTGTGGGATAGCAGCTGGAGGCTAGGAAAGGGTGTAATGGTAGTACTAGTGTGCGAAATAACCAGGATTCCATTGTTAGGTGCTCCAGCCGCGCGATATAACTGAAAGACTGTTGAAAGCGGCGTAAAACCCCATTCAAACAAACAAACAAACTTAATTCATACTAATTCATTTCAGTCTTATTGCATCGAATACTTTACACATAAACATTATTTGTCTCCTTTTGTTTCACAGTTCTAAAAGAAGGGCAATTCCTTCCACCCACTGCCAATGGGGAACATTCTCGGGTTATTTCCCTTGAATACTCTCCAGAAATACATTGGTCCCTATCAGTGTTTTACTTGGACTTTATCCTTGGTTTCCTTGCACTGTCTGGTTTTAAGATCAGCTGTATAATGCAAATGTAAGAGTTTGAAAATTCGTTTCATCTTGAAATACGTTTCTTTGTTGTTTCTGAGTCATAAACTAACACCATCAAGAGATTGTATTTATAATAAAACTAGAAAAGGCAAATAAAAAAATCGCAGCTTCCCCATACTGAACAAGGATAAAAACAAAGGTAATGAAGTGAAAGGACCAATTTTCAATTTGGCACACCCCTGATTTAATGTTCACAGTACAAAGGGAAGATAACAAAGGAATGTCCCTCATTTTTAAGTGTCTTGCAAATAAGCACATACAAGGAAAAGAAGAACTCGAAACCGTGACCACCAGGCAGCTTTCATGGTCTTGAAAATGACTCTATTGTTTTTGCCGAGATTTCTACCAATGGTACATGAACAAGGATCCTAGTAATTTTTTGTTAAAAATGTAATGTTTTATTCTATGGTCACTTGGATAAAAAAAATTATCAGTGAAGCAATTTTATGTAAATCATATGTGTCAACGTTTTTATTTTATTGAATTATCACTGAGGAAAATCATAGGATTTGTCAGCTTCTTTGATGTCCTGCATCAAAGTCTGTCTTGTTTGTTAACTGTAACATCTTGTATAGAATACGTAAAATTCTTCGCGTTGCATAAATTATTACACGAAATAAGGTTAATTACAAACAAGAGGAGTTTGAAAATGTTTTTAAAGATTTCCATCTTTATCACTTTATACAATATTGAATTTTACAGCAATTCCGATCTGATTCTAATGTAAGAGTGGTAGAAGGATTTATTTTGAGATACCACCATAGGACGATACTACAATCAAAATGTTGTTTTTCTCCTTGTATCTCTTTGTAAAATCTGTTATCTCACAATACAGGACTAATCTTAATCACACTGTGACAGTTCAAAGATACCTTTAACACCATAAGGCAATTCCAAATGAAAAATGTGAACACTCAAGTTCTAATGGAATGGATAAGAAGAGTTTTAAAGATTTTCTTCTTCATCTCTTAGTCAAATGACAGAGTCTGACACCATAGTATTTTGGTAGAGGGTCATAAGGTAATGATACATGCAAATTCTGAAAGCTTTAAGATTCGTGTTTCGGGGGATTTTTTTTATCTATTTTGTTGTTGTTGTTGTTGTTTTTAGATTTCAATAATTATTTCTGTGATAAATTCAGGAATCTACAAAACAGGAGCTTTCTTCTTCTTCTAAGAGACATAACTTGTATTATTTTGATAGAGGACCATATGTAATTCCACATGCATAAATGAAGGCTTTCAGCTCATTAGTTATAGAAAGTAAGATTCATATATGTCCTTCTTTATGCAGAATTTAGGATCCCACAAACAGGACTAACTTTCTGAGAAATCTAATTCTTTGAAATAATCAATATATGGCCATTAGGCGATGATATATGATAAATATTAAAGCAGTTTGTCTTACGATTTCGTAGAGAAGAGTTTTGAAACGTTTTCTTCAGTCGGTTGCCATGGAAACCAGACCTCTTCGTGGATTTCAATTGTTTAAAAGTATTTTGAAAGACTTGCTATACGGATCATTTGTCTAAAGTTTGGTTAAAATTTCCCCGTCAGTTTGGGAGGAGAATGTTGCTTTATTTTAGTTGTGAATGGACGGACGGAAGATGTACGGACGAACAGACGCTGAACGATGGCCGATCCCAATAGCTCACCCTGAGTACTTTGGGATGAGGCGAGATAAAAATTCCTGAAATGATTTGTTGGTTAAAGTTTGGGGATTTCCATGTTTGGGACTTTCTGTTTACGATCCCGCGCTTTCTTAACCCGTTGCCATACAATGACGGTTTCGCACGTCCTCATGAAATACAAACATAGAAAACGTTGCGGTAAATAGAGAAATTGCTGGTCAATTTTGGTGTAATTATAAAAGTCATCTCCATTTCTTTTAATTTAGATCGGTTTATTCATTTATTTATTTATTTTTTCGTCTAGTAAAGGGGGTCCAGAGAATCAAACATGTGCTTATTTGACGACAGAGCTTTAAATGGTGTCTTAATTCACGCAGACAACCTCGCTCGGTTTAATGTATGTATAATCCGTCTATTTCGACCAGTGTGCAAATCGTGGCAATGGAAGAATAGAAATTTAGAATCAGTATTATTATCTCTTTTTTTTTCAACTGATAGACCTCCGTGCACGCCAAATGACCTCTGAAAAGGCAATTCGATTGAGAAATCATACGACTCTAATTTGTTTTGTTTGTTTTAATGGGGTTTTACGCCGCTTTCAACAATCGTTCAGTTATATCGCGGCGGCTGGAGCACCGAACAATGGAATCCTGGTATTCCTCACACCAGTACTACCATTACATCCTTTCCTAGCCTCCAGCTGCTATCCCACATAAGTCTACGATTATCGGCCCATTGGTGAAAGACAAATAGCTGGAAAGGACGAGTGCCGCCGTAGCAAATACTTGATCACAGAGACAAAGAAATTGGATTATTGATTGACGACCTTAATGTCGTAACTACAGTTTGACTAAGTAATTGATGATAATGATGTTGGAGGTCAACGCTTACTTCCAGTGGCATGATTCGCCAATCGATATTTTTGACAGAGGTGACCCGCCAATTAATACAATGTCTAAGCTATTTTTAGTCACGTCCTCGGACTCCGACATGAAGTCTCGCTTCGATTTTAAACGGCGTTATTTTGCTAAATTTATTGCCATTATCATATATCCAAAAGGTTAAATGGTTTGTTGGCGACCTAAAAGTCGTAACTACAGCTTGTTCAAGCTGTAGTTACGACGTTTAAGGCGCCAAACCAACAGAAATGCTACACATAATAGAGTCAATGTTGGGGTTCAAAGTAAACTTATTGTCTAAATGAATTATTGCATTTGTCGACTTATTTTTTATTGACATACGCGATTTGTCGATTGTGCAAAGAAACTTATTGTAAATTGTGCCAATAAGCGGCTTTGCGTTGCTTTACAATACTTTCAGAATGCAACTTCATAGCTGTCTTAACCCTTTACCAAACATTAACATTTTATTCTCATTCATATTCTAACAATATCCAGAGGACAGATTTATGAATTTTATAACAAGCAATTTCTTCATTTTTTCACAATGGTATCTGCAGCTTTTTTCTTGGAGGGCATTAAAAAGCGGGATGGTGTTGAACTGAGTAAATAGTAAAGATTTTGATAAATGAGCGCGTGCATGACATTTCTAACCATTACACATGTGCGCCAAGTAAAGACTCAGATCAGTCTATGCATCCGCACAGTCTGATAAGAGTCTTCACACTGCGCTCTGTAGAAAGATACTGGCCCAAAGCTTCTTTAAACAATCAGCGAATGTTCTAGTTCCCCTAAATGGCTGTCCAGGTGGCTCAATGGGGTTTTACGCCGCAACCTTTCCTAGCCTCCAGCTGCTATCCCACATAGGTCTACGATTATCGACCCATTTTTGAGAAACAATTAGTCGGAAAGGGTGAGTCCCACCGTCGGAGATCGAACCCGGGACCTCTAGTTTGACAGTCCGACGCGCTACCAACTGCGCTATGACGGCGGCAAATTTAAAAGGACTACAACTACTAAAATATGGTTTCGTTTCCTTCAAAAATGATCGAAACTAAATCACACTTTGTTCGAACTAACTATAATTAAACATAATATCAAGTGAGAATTATTATGCAATATTTCACTTAAAGATTAAGCGGTCATTCTCTTAAGCGACCACCTTGCCTGTATCTGTGAGTATATAAACAAGTACGAAAACATATAATTTTATCAAATTTTATTTTTTAGAAAAATATACTTTTGTTTCAATAAGCACTTGAATAGTGCCTTCATTTACAAAACTTTATACTGAACACAGCAAAGATGATACATGTATGGAGACATTAACAATGAAACATATTATCTATAAACACAATGAAAACGTTTTTTAACCCATTCTCAGACGACAAAATTTAAGACAGGTTCAAATTCAAAGGAGTTACAGACGACAATTTAAAATTAATGAAATTCTAGATTCCTTGCTTTTTGGGAAGAAAACATTGTGGAAAATGAAAAAAATGCTTGTAACAAGCAATTTCTTCATTTTTCGCAATGTTTTCCCAATTGTCTAAAGGCGTCACTGTGTGGGAATTGGTTAAGTAAGCCTACATGACATTCAATTCATACAGATTTTGACTGCATTGGTTTATCTAAACCATAAAAAATATAAGTAGTTTTTAACGAGATGGGAGCGAGAGAAGCATAGTTCCTGTTCAAACTGCCAAAGTTGCGCATGCTGATCGGGTGCAAAAGTTTTCCTTTTGACAGATTCTCTAATTCTAGAAAAGTTTTTCTACTGTATCGTATTTCTATTTTGAAATGACACCTCTGGTTGACCTCTGCTGGTTCAGATCTCTTTTTTAGATATTTTCATGGCGTTTCATGTCAATTATAAAATTGCACTATGAATTGCCAACTCCTGCGTAATATATTTTTAGCCCCGTTAAGCCCAAAGCTTTTGGGTTCAATTTTAAGAATGCAAACCGTACTAGAAAATTGTCACTGCTTTTGCTTAATTACAAAAATTTCGACAGTAAAAAATGGGTCCGTCAGAGACACCCAAAGAAACAAAAGATATCTAAAAGAACTCAATAAAGAATTGACAAATGTTGATGAGAAAATGCACTAGCTTCATTGGCTGATTAGTTTGTTGGTCTATTAATTTTTTGGTTAGGCCAATTAATCGAGAAATAAATGAATGGACAATTACGTCTCTGTTTTTAAAAGTCTTTTGGTTCTTCGGGATATATTTGTGGTGTTTTTAGGCCTTGGGTGTTTGTGCTTGGCCTGAAAAATTGACCACTTTATCATTACAAGTAAAATTCAGTTAAAATTCATATGTTAGTCATTAAAATTTGCTGCCAGTTGATATTAAATAACTTTATAAATAACATAATAAATTAAATTGCTGCGGCTTTAATGTTTGACCAAATTCATTTAGATAAAAAAGATAACATCTAACCACGAATTAACCAATGATCACCAATTTCTGCGTTTTGGTGCAATGATGAAATACAATAAAATGGCAGAGAAAGGAGTATTTCTTACAAGCAATTTCTTTGGGTGTTTTTGTTTGTTGTTGTTTTTGTCACACAATGCACTCAGCCTTATATGACATTTGGTTCAACTTGCGCAAGACTTTAGCTCAGAAATATGTACTCGACTGAAGACATTATCCTGTGAATCAATAACGCAACCCCTCTCAAACGCAAATCACAGCACTTTAGCCTGTTACTGCCTCCTCGCAAAGTCATGAAATTTTAAATCTCTCTTTATAACTAATCAATCGCCGCTGTCAAGATAAATCGATTGCACAATCAAAACATTCATTTAGACAGGCAATAAAAAAAATAATAAAATTCGACAATTATGTAAAGCATTTAGTTGGTATAGCGACTTAAACGCCGTAATTAGTTTGTTCAAGCTATAGTTACGACGTTTAAGTCACACACCAACTTCCTTTTTTATCTTCTTGGCATTATATTTTGCAAACAAACGTCGTTTGATATCTCATTCGGACAAAGTCGTCGGAAGTCAAGGGATGTGACCAGCGATCCGTAATACTCTTAAACCTTGTCATGCTGTATAAGTTACCTTACTGAATTGCTGTATAATCAAAGTGCTGAAAGCAATGATAGAACTTGTTTTTGAAAAATTGAAATCATTTTCATTAACAACCCTGGCACGTAAAGTACAAGCAGGAGGCGTAGATCTAGATCAGACTGCACTTATGTGCAGGCTGATCTTGGTCTACACCTCCTGCCAAAACCGGAATATTCCGGGTTCAGCATGATAAGGGTTAAGGCTGTATAATCAAAGTACTCAAAGCAATGATAGAACTTGTTTTTGAAAAATCAATATTTGTTTCAGAAATCATTTTCATTAACAACTCTTGCAGGAAAAGTACAAGCAGGAGGCGTAGATCAAGGTCAGACTGTACTAAATAAAGAGCACTCACGCATACATTTTTGTGTTCATTCAAATGTTGTCCTTTCCAACTTGTTTCTTATCACCCGAGACCTTGGTGTTGTTCACGATTTGTCTGAACAGCACCACTTTAACACTCTCCATAAGAAGTCAGAGTACATCTTTAAACATTCTCTTCCATCGGGGACCGGGAGTTGTTCATGAGTGATATGAATACTATCACTGTAACTGAGACTATAAAAGTCAGTTTTAAGTTTTCAAGATTCTCTTTCTATCAGATCTGTCTGGATTAATCTCAGGGGAATTGACTCGTTCTGATTCTCACTTTCGTGTATTGATCTCTCCCAGATTGTTCCCTCTTCATCTGAAGCGCCTTTCCATACTTCCCCCGTGACTGGATCCCGGACTTTTTGGAACATGAACACGCAGTACACAGCTGAAATGGTTTGGAAGGAATAGAGTCTTTGGTCTTTGTGTAAGATACACTTGTAAATACGAGTTGATTTTTTTATAAAATGCATTATAAATGTATTTATTTACTATATTCATATACAGTTCGTATTTGTTTAAAAAAAGACAAATAAAGAATGTATAAATCACGCTTTAGGATTTACAAATATGTATCGCGACCTGTCTTGGTCATTGTTTCAATTCGACTGTTTGCTCTATGAGCCAGACCTGTTTTGCAAGAAATAAAAACTTTTTTTATTTTTCATTTTTATAAGTGTTGTGTTTTTAATTGATTCACTGTGATGCTCACTTGCATAAGATCGTAAAAGACTATCAACTTTTTTTTTCATTTCAGAAGTACATTTTACAGCAAAATATCCTCCGAATTAGAGACGAAGTGTTACTAGCACTTTAATACCCGGTCAGAAGAGAGAAAAAAACTTGTTTTAAAACATTTTTCTTTTCATCGCTTGTATAAGATCCAGTTAATTCAAGTGCAGTCAAACTTGAATTCAGCGACCACTTAAGAGACCGCCTAGGCAGTGGTCGGTTAGCACTATTTTGATAAAACAGATTCGACTGCATACATCAATTATTTAAGAGTTTTCACTTAAACCTATGATGTGCACTCATTAGAATCTTCTCTTTGAAACGATTCTAATGTGTTCCAACAACATAGGATTAAGCTACGATATTCTTTTGAGCAAGAGCGTAACCTTTTCTCAAAGTGAATTTTGATTATGGTCCCTCAGTTAAAGAAGTCTCTTAAGCAAGACTGATTGTATTAGTGTCTAAGGGATCTTTTTGTCTTAACAATATAGATATATCGCATTTAAAGATAGTAAAGAAACGATCACTTGATATAATTATATACTTACTTATTGCTTCCCACTCGGCCTTGGACAATGTACCCTGCAACAAAATTAAGAACTGTCGATTAGTATTCAATTGTAATCGAAAGATAAATCTCAAGATACAGCCTTTTCAATTATCATACATTACAAAGGTATATCGACTTGTAATTTGTGTACTAAAATATATTTAAAATTCTATTGTTTGAAAATATTTCGAAAAGAGATGATAGGCCTACACCTCAGAAACACGAAGATTTATTATCATTTTCGAAACAGAGTTTCGTATGCCGGAGAAATGCTTAAAGTCAAAGCCGATTTGACAGTTTATTCTAAGAAAATAATTTCACAATATGAAAGGTTTCCAGTCATATTTCGTTCGTACAAAATTTAATCTATCACAAAACAACCTAAACCAATATAGTTTTTAAAAAAAGGTACATACCACTGATATCTGTTTGTCCTTTCTTTTTTTATCTAGCTTGTCACTTAGTTTGGTGTTAAGATGTTCTAAAAACTGTTTGGCATGTTCATAGTCGTTATCAGGTGACCCAAATAGTTTACTGTTTTTATCTGCGGGATATTTCTGAAAACAGAGGGTAACAAAATGCTTGACTCTATGACAATTAAGAGATGATGAGAATATCGTTTGCTTTCATGGAGGTATAAAACGAGAAAAACTAAACACACATTATGAAAACGCCAATACAGTCTTCATTTCTTGTAGTTTACTGATATCGGACGAAAACGCAAATATTTTACAAATTTTGATATATTTACAAACAAACGGCATATGGAGAAAAAAAGATTTGTATCCACAGGGCATATTGTAAGAGTATGCCATTCTTTACGTTGTTTACGTTATATGAAAAGATGCAAGGCTGACTTTCTTGAAATAAACACGAAATTAAATATATGTATTTATAGAAAATTGTGGAAATAGAAATTAACCTCCAATGCATCCATTTTATTAAGCAGATTTCTGTTTTGTGTATCTTTTACTGCTTCCCTGTAAAATTCTGCAAATGACATCTTCATAACCAACTTCATCCCATACTTTTCTGCCATCCTGTAAATGAGCATGAATAAATGAGTAAATGATTTTGTACAAAATAAAGCACACCAAAGCCGAAATAAATATTGTCCATGGACTAGACAAGGTCATCTAAGCCCTGTTTTCATTAAACAGGCAATCACGAGTATTTTATATCGAAAGATCTTTAGTTAACTGCTTTAAATGATTAAGACAAATCAAATTGCTGTCTAGATAAGCATAGACCAAGTACACCAAAGACTAGAAAAAGTCATCTAAGCCCTGTTCACATTAAAAGGCAATCTCGATTACTCTATAACGAAAGATCTTAAGCTATTTTCTTTATTTGATTAAGACAAATCAAAAGTTATGTTGCAGTTCTTAATGCTTTTGTAAAAGATTGTCGTTTAGCCAAGCATACCATACACAGAATAGATATTCATGATGATCAAGAGTCTGTTGAAAGTTAACTGGCCCAAAATGAAAGAAACGTGTTTCCCCGCTTTAATTCTTATAAGTCGCTGTATACATATACTCACATTTCTAAAACAGGAAAATAGACTAAAAACTCTTGACAATCCACAACGCCGTCTAACTGAAAGTTAAATCTGGCACCAAATAAGGGGAGGTCTTCTTTCCCTTCTGTTTCAAATGTAACTCTGTAAACATCGTTACCAAAGGACATGTCTGGTGAGTCTCGTAATCGTTTACTACAATAGTAATGATTAGTAATGAAATGACATTTTTCATGATTGTAATTGAGAATAAAAAGACGATAAACCCATTCCAACACAATCGCTCCTTTTTACCCCGCTTTAGAAAATACTGTTGAAAATGAAGAAATTTGATTGTATAAAGTAATTTCTTCATTTTCAACAACGTTTTCTATCCAAAAAGACGAAAAATATTATAATTCCATCAACTCGATACTGTCGTCTGCTGTTTCTTTCAATTCGGACCAGTCTAAAAATTTTGTTGTGTGGGAATGGATCAAATGGAAAAAAGAAAGAATGATTGTTCGAAGAGAATTCAATTTTTTAAGTACATCCTTTTACATCAATGCTATCGTTGTGTGAAGAAGAAAAAAACACTAATACGTTTCATTCTATCTCTACAAAGACAGATCAAAACGACACATTAAAAAAATTAACATTATTCTTAGATATCATATATTATTTGATATTTTTATAAAAAACAATTGATAGCGCTATTATTCTAGTTTTAGGACACATTTTTCCAGTGTCAGAGCCAATATCGAACTACCCACTTCTACAGTCATTATAATGAACCCTTCATAGAAGACACGCTTTCATACGACCTGATATGTTAAACTGGACTTAAAAAGTCACACAATTCACTTTCAAATGCTAAAGGTAGTTAAATATATTTAGAATGAATTAGGATCGAAACATACATATTCAGTTGACAGATTTAACCCTTTCCCTGGTTAATCACTGGGCTTTACGTCCCTAGGTTTTTGTACTTGAGAAAATATTGTGGGAAAAAAGGAAATTGCTTGTAACAAGCAATTTCTTTTTTTTCCACAATATTTTCTATCCTGTAGGTTGGTTACTTTTCAAATTGCACTCACTTTTAATTGTCGTCTGCAACTTCTTTGAATTTGGACAAGTCTAAAATTTTGAAAAAACAGGAAAGGGTTAATAACTTACACTAATTCGCTCGAGTCTGTAGTTGTACCAATAAAATACCCTCCAAGATTCAAACATTCAACCGCGTTTTTTAGCATCATCTCTGCCTGTGAAAGTCCCTCAAAACTGTAGTGGAAGGCAAACTGGCAACTGCAGATATCAACTTTTGTTTCGGGGTCTTTGTAGAGATCTCTAAGCCTTTTCTGAAATAGAAAAAAAAAACACTCATGATTGAGTACACAATTTACTATTCCAAGTACACCAATCTATTTGTAGAGGTATCTTTGTCTTTTCTAACAATAGAAGAAGAGAAACTAAATCAATATTGTGATCCACTTTTAATCTATCAATTTATTCTTTTACTTGAATGCTTAAATTCAGAATAGTGTTAAACCATTGAAAATAACGAATTTTAAAGGTATCTCATTCAAAGTATACTCACTTTAGATAAATCTGCTGCTATGAATTCGGCGTCAAAATAGTCGTTTTCGTTTGTCTCGTCTGCCATCATTTCTTTATATCTTTCTTCAGTCTTCTGTACGCATTTGGCAGCAATATCTGAACAATACAAACATTTATAATAATTAACATATAACGTGATTACCCCAAAACTAAAAGGAAACTAAAAAGAGGAAAAGGAGATGCAGCGTGTAATGAGAAGAATTATTGATTTTACGTGCGTTAAAACCGTATATCCGTTATTTTCGCAGTAATAAAACAGCGTCGACTCAAGTCAGCCGTCGGGATTTTCACAGCGTGACGGTTAAGAACTGAATTCATTCAGCATAAGATCGGTTAATATATTATAAACCAGAACAAAATCGGCGAATTTTATAGAAAATGAGCGATATATACCTGCACAAATTAATTTCTTGATTCCTCCTTTCCTCCATTTGGGAAGGTCTTTCCCCTTTCCAGAACACAAATCTAACACAATAATTCCTTCATCCTGGCCCTTTTGTTGTTTAACTCTCTTGATTGTGTCCACTACAATGAATTAAAGGGCCATAAGTCTTTTTGTGTTACTCTAGCAGACTACACTGCATTCTGCGTAATTTCGTTTCACGCTCGAAATTTTGCTGATATGCCGTCAGGAAATGAATAAAAATATAATTTTGTAATATCCATTATAATATTCATTTACTTTGACTTTTTTTATATTTTTATTATTATTATATTGTTCAAAGCGAAAGAAAATCCAAAAAGAAAGTTAGATCCTGGCCATTATCAAAGACATCTGAAACTAAAGTCTTTTTATCAAGGTAGTTTGATTGTAGTCTATAAAACGGTCTATTTTATCAAATTTAATTTTAGTCTATTTCATGAAATGTAATTCTATAAAATTGTGCGACTTACTTATACTGACTCTTTTAATCCAGTTGTTAAAATTCCTCATATGGTAAATTCTGCTTTCGCGTCTCTTCTCTGGGGCAACTTCAACCAATTTGTCGTAGTGCTTAGCAACCTTATGTCCATGACATTCAATGAACTTCTCTTGACATTGGCCTTCATAAATTACTTCTTGAGACGTTTCGAATGTTAAAATATCAGTCGATAAAAGACCTGTTGAGTCCAATTTGATCAGCATCTGATTATAGAAAAAGATGTATAACCAAATTGTTTTGACTAAAGAGTTAATTATAAAAAACTAGTTTGCTTTTTTAAACAAATTAAATTCGACTGCGAGGGTTTCATGGGTCGGCCTTTATAACATTAATTATGATGAATCATTATTATTATTTTCTTGACAACAAATGTCATAATGACGATTAAACTCATAATGCTATGTTTTTTGTTTTGTTTTGTTTTGTTTCATTCCAATAAATCAATAGAATATAAATAGATAATAAACATTAACCTATGAATAAATGAATAAAAAAAGATAAATAAGTAAGATACACAAACTCAAGCCTATATGTATTTGACCAAACGCGGCTGTCAAACAAGGAATCAATCGACCAATCAAATCATTTATTCAGCCCGGGATTGAGCTTTGAACTCCAACATTGGCCAGCATATGTGTGAAACATGCATGTTGGTTTGGCGTCATAAACGTCCAAGCTACGGCTTATTCAAGCAGTAGTTACGACATTTAGGTCGCCAACCAACAATTTACTTTTGCCACCAACTCCTTTTAATACCGAAGCGGAACTTCCTGTCTTAGTCAGTCAGCGGGGGCCAACGGATTGGTCATGTCCAGAGATTGATCAAACGTTCCAAATTAGTTAATGGAGAAATGCAGTAGTATTTGTCTCTAGCTACATGTACCAATTAATTGATCGCCAGATAGCAAGCACACTGACTTCCAACATTACAGTTCGACTGAGAAAATAAACGGCATTTTTTTTGTCAAAAATGTGGCAAGTGATTTAAAATAAAAGGCAATTCGTTGGTGACTTAAACATCGGAACAACAGTTCAAAAATTCATTATTAACAAATACATTGAATATATTTTAACTCAATAGCTATAAACACCTACCGTGGTAGATGAAATTGGCGATCGTTAATTTCCAAAGAAACAAGGTATTTCAGCTCAAAGCTTTGTATCTATGTATCTATCCGAGTCGTGGACTTTCTCACTCTGCAATCGTCAAGCTCACTGCTTATATAGTCTTATCGAGACCTTGAGACCTTGACAAAGGATATGGTCAGACGGCGTGAACTTCGTTAACATTATATAAATGGGTCAATAGCTTTGTAAGACAAGTTCGTATATCTGTATCACCCAGTTTTAAAGTTCTGGTCACACATATCGGCGGTTTAGTTCTAAAACCTCGTAATTAAAACTTGATAAAAGCTTGAGTTACGACAATTGAGAATACAATACGATGGTCTACGTGACCTTAAGTTATCGCATGAAGCAAACGACTTCTTCTACAATAGATAGTATCGTAAAGAAATCGATTAAAGTGATTTTTCTACTTACGAAATTTTAGTTTATTTAATTGATTTTGACTGTTTATTCGTTTCCGATGCAGAAAATGTTTACAGAATGGTTCATTGTTTGTTTAAATTCTCAATCTTATAAGGGGGTACATTTTCTAAATATTTTCAATTGCTATGTTTTCGCTTTTGAAATGCCATCCATATTTGACGGACTCGCGGCTGTCAATCAAGGAATCAGTCTACCAATCAAATCCTTCATTTAGACCGGAAGTGAACTCGAAACTCAAACACTGAACGACATTTATGTGAAGCATTTTTGTTGGTTTGACGATTTTTTAAACATCTTAACTATTGAGCATATCCAAAGTGTAGTTACGACGTTTAGGTCGCTAACCAGCCTCTTTATTCTTTATTCCATGTTACTAGAACTGCAACAAAATAACGTTGTTTAAACCATTCCCACACAATGACGCTTTTGGACGTCCCTCAAGAACAACATTCAGGAAAACATTGTCTAAAATAAAGAAATTGCTTGTGAAAGCAATTTCCTCATTTTGCACAATGTTTTCTATCTTGAAAATTGAAAAAATCTAAATCTTAATAAACTTTGAAATTTCGTCTGCAACTGATTTCAATATGGACAAGTCTAAAATTTTTCCGTCTGGTAGTGGGTCACTGTGTTAGTGGAACTTCCTGTTGGAGCTCAGTAGGCGTGGTCAACGATCCGTTAATTGACCAATCGCGGCTTTTCATCAAGGAATCAACAAACCAGTCAAATAATTTATTAAGCCCAGACCTGAGCTTTCAACTCCGACATTTGACGACATTTTTGTTAAACTTTTTGTTGGCTTGGCGACTTACCCGGCGTAACTACAGCTTGAATAAGCTTTAGGTCGCCAACCAACCATTTTTACTTTTTTGTTACATGCTTCTGGTGATACATTTTGCAAAATAACACCGTTAAAAGTTGAAGTGGACCTTCCTGTCGGAGTTAATTGGCGGGATCTAGGGTGTCAGTGGGCGGGCCAGCGATTGGTCAATAACCTATACTAAATACGATTTCTTTGCACTCATTTATTTCAATGGTCACATTTCGCTAGTCTTGTCGCCCATTCATACTTGAGGATCTATTAATAGTATATTGGCCATACACAGAATATGAGCGAAAACCCAATTTAAGCATGCTAAAAGTTGTATTTATAAAAGTCGTCAAGTCAATTTTTGATGCGCTGAAGACAATTCCTACAGAAAACATTATTGGAAATGGACAACTTGCTCGTAATAAGCTTTTTCTCCTTTTCCCCATCGATTTCTAGCCCCGTTTGATACTTATTTTCCCATTTCATTATACTTTGTTTTGTTATGTGCAGTCTAAAATTCTGATTTGTGGTGGCTTAAAGGGTAAAATTGGGTCAGTTCAAACAAAAATAGTCAATCCTACCCCTATAGTAAGGTTATCACATTAGAAACAATGTGACTTCCTGGTTTGTTTTTGTTTTATTTTTAAATTTGGTAAATCAAGAAAATATTATTTTGATTTCATTAAGATTGATACCTTAATGCCAAAATATAAATTGTCTCTTCATTTCTTGTAATTTTAAACAAGAATTTCGTCAAAAAAAAACAAAGCAAATATTATGGATCTACTTTGTGCGCAAGCATACAAAATAGTTGCGTTCTCAAAATTTTGTTCATGGAAGAATAATTTAATTTTTAGTTTCGTCTAGCAAAATACAGGCGTTCTGATTGGTCGAAAAAAATATTCATAACTCCATGAACAAAACTTTTGAGCACGCAACGATTTCGTTTTCTTCCGCATAAAATAGTCCAATACAAAAAGGTGTCAAAGTTTGTAAAATATTTGCTTTTTTCGCTCGATGCTATTAAATTATAAGAAATGAAAAGAATATTTTTTGTTTTCATGGATGTATGAACCGAAAAACCTAATCACACAATGTATGAATCTGCTTCGCGTATTCATACAGTGTGATTAGTTTTTTCGGTTCATATCTCCATGAAAACAAAAAAAAATATTCTCTTCATCTCTTAAATAAAAAAAATCAAACCAATTCAATCAATCAAAAACTCTGGAACCTTGATAGACGAAACTAAAAATTAATTACTAACGGTTGACCTATTTATCAATAGTCTTATTAGAGTTCGTCATTTATTAGAGATAGAAGTCCGCTGTCTTACAAACAAAATTTAAACCACAAAAGTTCAAGTTCAACACCGAGTTCTTTGACCGATTTGAAAATCTGAAATCAAGTTCAGTGCAATTTTTGATGGACTCCCCAGGCGTCCATCAGTGCTATCCTGTTTGGAAGATCCAGTGGGATGTTACTATGTTAGAAGAGAAGTAGTGCCCAGTTAAGTTCGATTTATTCATTTATTTTTCAAAATCTGTATCCATCAAATAACTGTACATTTTGAAAATGGCGTTACACGAGGATTCTTTATATTTCGTAGAACGCGTAAAGACTCTTATTAAATTTTGAAAACGAAACACCTAACAATAACCCGCCTAGCGTAGATGCACTCACGGTTTCAATAACGAGGTGTCCGAATACGCTGCCAGCTGTACACCGTTTGACTGATAACCTATACAGTTACAAATATTTAAGGATGTTTATCATTATTTCGAGTTAGCCTTTCCAATCCATTACTATTGAACTAGTTACAGACGACAATTCAAATCGCTTTGAGATTGAAAACTAAGGTCCAGATAGTGTAGAAAACATTGTGAAATATGCAATTTCTCCTTTCCTCTCAATGTTTTCTTTGATGCAATTTCTTCGGGGACGTAAATAGCGTGATTGAGTGGGAATGGGTTAAGTTTCTACTGGATCACGGAAAGTTAAAAGATATACAAAATCTCTTATTTGTTTCTTATAGGTAATGATTCTCAATGAATATTGCTAATCCAATGTTGTCAAAGTTTCTTAAATGATATCTTAATTATTTGTGGAATGTCTTCGGAAAAAGTGAATTAGGTTTACCGTGACTTTCAGTAGTATTTCCGTAAAACCGCGGTTGGTAGGTGCACCCAACCATGGCTTCAAGTCATTTTTCACACCTGTAACATGTACAACTGCAGCAATAAATTTGGGCAACTACATGTGTAGCTGCTCAGTCTACTTAAAATCAAATTATTTAACACATTTCTATCGGTGAAAGACAATGGACGTGTGTAACAATGGCATTTTTTTCCTAACTTGTGATCGTGCTCAAAATAAACCAGGTTTGCTGAGAGGTTACGCTTAGAAAAGATTATATATATGAAAATTGCCATTTTTAGCGTTACGACAGAACCGACTCACTTAGATCAACGCAACACTTTAAAGAGTAGCGCTTATGACTGACTTTCAATATGATAGCTGCTTTTAAACGAGCAAAGTGGCATTGGGATTTCTTCCAAAGGCCTCTAATCACAAACCCAAAACTCCAACTAACCGATTTTCGGAAGCAACACGTGATTCGAAAGTCGTCAAAGGTTCGACCGGAAACTGCCTAAAACAAACATCTGAAAAATAAATGGATCCACCAGAAATCAATGAAAGATAATAGACCTATGGTGAGGTATAACGGCTGTTCTAGATTCAGAAATTCTACAAAAGGACGGAAAGTATCAATCCTGGTCAGCCTGCACAGTTTGCTTTTCGTTGAACGAATTACATACACCACCCTTCCATTTAACCCTTCTCGTTCAAATACGGGATTTTACGTTCCTGTGATTTTATACTCAAGAAAAAATTGAGGAAAAAGAAGTAATTGCTTGTAACAAGCAATTTCTCCTTTTTCCACAATATTTTCTACCACATAGGATGGTTTTATTTCAAATGGCATCCAGTTTTTATTGTCGTCTGCAACCGCTTTCAAATTGGACTAGTCTAAAATTTCCAAAAACGGGAAAGGGTTAAGACGGATCCAATGGACCAATCACTGACTACACCCATTGACTATTTAGTTCCGCTTTGATTTTAAATTGCGTTGTTTTGCAAAATGGCCAGCAGCATATCATTAACTCTTGTCATGCTGTATAGATTACCTTACTAAAATGCTGTGAAATCAAAGGGCTAAAAGCACTGACAGAACTTGTTGTTCAAAATTCAATATTACTTTTTTAAAAATCAACTTCATAAAAAATTCTGGCAGGAAAAGTACAAGCAGGAGGTGTAGACACATAAGTGCAGTCTGATCTTAGTCCACACCTCCTGTCAAAACCGGAATATTCCGGGCTCAGCATGACAAGGGTTAAAAAGTAATTGGTTGGTAGGCGACCTAAAATTGCATAAACTGTAGTTACGATGTTTAATTTGCTCAATAAACAAAGAAGGTTAACAAAAATGGCGGCTGGTGTCAGACCTGAAAACTCATTCCTGGCCTAAATGAGTGATTTCATTGGTCCACTTGTTATTTAATTGACAGCCGCTCAGTTTACGGATAGCCGCTTCCAATCAAAATAACTGATTAACCAATCGAACATTCAGACTGAAAGTGAGTGATGACCTTCGACGCATATATCTATCATTTTGATAGACGAAACTAAAAATTAAACTATTGTACAATTGTCCACTTGTTATTTAATTGACAGCCGCTCAGTTCACGGATCGCCGCTTCCAATCAAAATAACCAATCAACCAATCGAACATTCAGACTGAAAGTGAGGGATGACCTTCGACGCATATATCAAGTATATTAAGTATATTAACCCATTCTTCAAGCTGTATTTATGATGTTTAAATTGCTCAATAAACAAAGAATGTTAACAAAAAAGGAGGCTGGTGTCAGAGCTGTAAACTCATTTCTGGCCTAAATGAGTGATTTCATTGGTCTACTTGTTATTTACTTGACGGATCGCCGCTTCCAATCAAAATAACCAATCAACCAATCGAACATTCAGACTGAAAGTGAGGGATGACCTTCGACGCATATATCAGGCATTTTTGTTGGTTTAGCGACTCAAACGTCTTAACTACAGCTTATTCAAGCTGTAATTTTGAGGTTTTAGTCGCCAACAAACGTAAGTGGGATAGCAGCTGGAGGCTTGGAAAGGATGGTGCAACATATACCGGGAATCCATTGTTAAGTGCTCCAGACGCCTCGATTTTGCTGAAAATTTGTTAAAGGCGGCGTTAAACTCTCCATTCAAACAAACGAAACAAAACAAATTCCCACTATGTTTTCTCAAGTATAAAATCACAGGCAAATAAAAGCAAGAGATTTTACAGGAAAGGGTTAAACAAATGAATGACGAACTAAATAAAACAGAGTCTAGAGTCTAGAAAAATCAGCGAATGACTTTGTTACTTTACACAAGATTTCGACCTCAACTTTGCGATGAGGCCAATGTCCAAATTCGGATACCGATTTGTATGTAACTCCCCCGCTTTTGGTAGTGATCGATCGTTCAAGGATATAAAACGATATCTCTGATATCATAGAGACGAAAATTTTGAGAAAAGAGCACCTCTTACTCCATTTCGCACGTATGAAATTAAATAATCAAACGCTGAAAGCGCGGCAAGTTGGAAATGCGATGAATATAATAAAATAGAAAATAGAATTTTATTGTTGCCGTCCTGTATCCATATATGATCCGTTATGTAAAAAAAGGTCATTTTTGAATTTCGAAAAGTATCAATCCTGGTCAGACTGCTCCTCGAAGTTTTTCAGAATCTAGAATGACCATTCTACCTTAAGATGTATTTATTTTTAGAATAAGACCTCTTGTTGACCTCTGCTGGATCTTATACTTTTTACACGTATTTCTTTAACGAAACACACGGGGGTGCTCTTTGCCTTACGGCACACATATGTTTGAATCTTATGTATTCCATGACTTTTTTTTAGAATGCCACTAATGGCGATTGACGGTCTACCGTGTTGGATATAAGTGGGCTTGTTTCTGATCCGTCAGTTTGGACGATATCCTTGTCGCTTTTCAATTAAGAGATGAAGAGAATATTCTTTTGTTTTCATGGAGGTATGAACAGAAAAACCTAATCACACTGTATGAATACGCAAACATTGTGTGATTAGGTTTTTTTCGGTTCAAACCTCCATGAAAACAAAAAACATTCTTTTCATTTCTTATAATTTAATAGCATCGATCGAAAATAACAAAAGCTTTACAAATTTTGATACCCTTTTTATGGGACTATTTTGTGCGGAAGCATACAAAATCGCAGCGTGCTCACAATTTTGTTCATGGAGTTAAGATGTGTTTTTTTTCGACCAATCAGAAAGCTCGATTTTGATATACGAAACTAAAAATTAAACTATTGTACAATTATAATAATTACCACTACAGAGAAGATGGCATTTCGTCTAAAATCGAAGGATTTCTGTAAAACTTGTCACAATGGAATCGTGGCCATGAGGACGTCCTCAATTTATATTTTTATATCAAGGTGCCCTAAAAAAGATTTTTTTTGGCTCTATGGACTGGTCGCTTTTTGTCCGAATATCAGAGGTGAAGGGACCAAAAGGACATTGTTCTATCTAGTAGATTACTTAGATTACTTCTCCATCCCATCTTTGTCAAACAGCCTAAACAGGTATTGTGGTCTTAATTTATACTAATTCATTTCAGTCTTATTGCATCGAATACTTTAAACATAAACATTATTTGCCCCCTTTTATTTCACAGTCCTAAAGGAAAGGCAATTCCTTCCACCCACTGCTAATGAAGAACATTCTCGGGTTATCTCCCAGGAATACTCTCCAGAAATACATTGGTCCCTATCAGTGTTTTACTTGGACTTTATCCTAGGTTTCTTTGCACTGTCTGGTTTTAGGATCAGCTATATAATGCAAATGTTAGAGCTGGAAAATTCGTTTCATCTTGAAAATACGTTTCTTTGTTGTTTCTGAATCATAAACTAACACCATCAAGAGATTGTATTTATAATAAAACTAGAAAAGGCAAATAAAAAATCGCAACTTCCCCATACTGAACAAGGATAAAAACAAATGTAATGAAGTGAAAGGACCAATGCACAATTTGGCACACCTCTGATTTAATGGTCATAATACAAAGGGAAGATAACACAGGAATGTCCCTCATTTGTAACTGGTTTTTAAGTGTCTTGCAAATAAGCACATACAAGGAAAAGAAGAACTCGAATTCGTGTGATCTTGAAAAAGACTCTATTTTTTATGCCGAGATTTCCACCAATGGTACATGAAAAAGTATCCTAGTAATTTTTTGTTAAAAATGTAATATTTTATTCTATAGTCATTCAGATAATTTTTGAAAATATTGAATTTTACAGTAATTCTGATCTGATTCTAATGTAAGAGTGGTAGAAGGGTTTATTTTGAGAAACCACCATAGGACAATACTACAATCAAAATGTTGTTTTTCTCCTTGTATCTCTTTGTAAAATCTGTTATCCCACAATACAGGACTAATCTTAATCACACTGTGACAGTTCAAAGATACCTTTAACACCATAAGGCAATTCCAAATGAAAAATGTGAACACTCAAGTTCTAATGGAATGGATAAGAAGAGTTTTAAAGATTTTCTTCTTCATCTCTTAGTCAAATGACAGAGTCTGACACCATAGTATTTTGGTAGAGGGTCATAAGGTAATGATACATGCAAATTCTGAAAGCTTTAAGATTCGTGGTTCGGGTTTTTTTTTTTTTTTTTTTTTTTTTATCTATTTTGTTGTTGTTGTTTTTAGATTTCAATAATTATTTCTGTGATAAATTCAGGATCCTAAAAACAGGAGCTGTTTTCTTCTTCTAAGAGACATAACTAGTAATATTTTGATAGAGGACCATATGTTATTCTACATGTATAAATGAAGGCTTTAAGCTTATTAGTTATAGAGAGTAAGATTCATATATGTCCTTCTTTATGCAGAATTTAGGATCCCACAACACAGGACTAATTTTCTGAGAATTCTAATTCTTTGAAATAATCAATATATGGCCATTAGGCGATGATATATGATAAATATTAAAGCAGTTTGTCTTACGATTTCGTAGAGAAGAGTTTTGTTGCGTTTTTTCAGTCGGTTGCCATGGAAACCAAACCTCTTCATGGATTTCAATTGTTTTAAAGTATTTTGAAAGAGTTTGCTCTACGGATCATTTGTCTAAAGTTTGGTTAAAATTTCATCGGCAGTTTTGGAGGAGAATATTGTTTTATTTTAAATTGTGAATGGACGGACGGAAGATGTACGGACGGGTAGACGCTGAACGATGGCCGACCAAAATAGCTCACTTTGTAGTACTTTTGGATGAGGCGAAATAAAAATTCCTGAAATGATTTGTTGGTTAAAGTTTGGGGACTTCCAAGTTTTAGACTTTCTGTTTACGATCTCGCGCTTTCTTGACCCATTGACATACAATGACGGTTTCGCACGTCCTCAAGAAATACAAACATAGAAAACAATGCGGTAAGTAGAGAAATTGCTGGTCAATTTTGATGCAATTATAAAAGTTATCTCCATTTATTTCAATTTAGGATCGGTTTATTCATTTTTTTCCCGTCTGGTAATGGGGGTCCAGAGAATCAAACATACGCTTATTTCACGACAGAGCTTTAAACGGTGCCTTAATTCACACAGACATCCTCGATCGGTTTAATGTATGTATAATCCGTCTATTTCGACCAGTGTGCAAATCGTGGCAATGGAAGAATAGAAATTTAGTGTTATTTATCTCTTTTTTCAACTGACAGACCTCCGTGCACGCCGAATGACCTCTGACAAGGTAGTTCGATTGAGAAATCATACGACTCTAGTAAGCAAATACTTGATCACAGAGACAAAGAAATTGGATTATTGATTGGCTACCTTAATGTCGTAACTACAGCTTGGCTAAGTAATTGATGATAATGATGTTGGAGGTCAACGCTTATTTCAAGTGACATGATTCGCCAATCGATATTTTTGACAGAGGTGACCCGACAATTAATACAATGTCTAAGCTATTTTTAGCCACGTCCTCGGACTCCGACATGAAGTCTCGCTTCGATTTTAAACGGCGTTATTTTGCAAAATTTATTGCCATTATCATATATCCCAAAGGTTAAATGGTTTGTTGGCGACCTAAAAGTCGTAACTACAGCTTGTTCAAGCTGTAGTTACGACGTTTAAGGCGCCAAACCAACAAAAATGCTACACATAATAAGGTCAATGTTGGAGTTCAAAGTTAACTTCCTATCTAAATGAATTATTGCATTGGTCGACTAATTTTTGATTGACATACGCGATTTGTCGATTGTGCAAAGAAACTAATGGCACGACCAATAAGCGGCTTTGCGTTGCTTTACAATACTTTCAGAATGCATCTTCATAGCTGTCTTAACTCTTTACCAAACATTAACATTTTATTCTCATTCATATTCTAACAATATCTAGAGGACAGATTTCTGAATTCATAACAAGCAATTTCTTCATTTTTCCACAATGGTATCTGCAGCTTTTTAGCTCACCTGAGCACGTAGTGCTCAAGTGAGCTATTGTGATCCCCTTTTGTCCGGCGTCTGTCCGTCGTGCGTCGTGCGTCGTCCGTCAACAATTTCTTTAAACGACATCTCCTCCCAAACCATTGGGCCAATTTGAACCAAATTTGGCAGAAATGTTCCTTAGGTGGTCCCCTTCAAAAATAGCTAAAAGAATTGAAATCCATTAAAAAATCTGGTTGCCATGGCAACAAAAGTGAAATTTTAAAATAATCTTTAAAAATCTTCTCCTCCTGACCCAGAAGGCGTAGAGCCTTGATATTTTGCATGAAGCATCAGTATATTGACCTCTTTCAAAATAGCTAAAATCATGATCCTTGGGTCCCCAGGGGCGGAGCCCCGGGGGGGGGGGTTATATAGAAATAAAGAACGATTTTTTAAATGACATCTCCTCCCAAACCACTTGGCTGATTTGAACCAAATTTGGCAGAAATGTTGCTTAGGTGGTCCCCTGCGAAATAGCTAAAAGAATTGAAATCTGTTAAAAACTCTGGTTGTCATGGCAACGAAAGTAGAATTTTAAAAAAATCTTTAAAAATCTTCTCCTCCTGACCCAGAAGGCGTAGAGCCTTGATATTTTGCATGAAACATCAGTATATTGACCTCTTTCAAAATAGCTAAAATCATGATCCTTGGGTCACCAGGGGCAGAGCCCCGGGAGGGGGGGTTATATAGAAATAAAGAACGATTTTTTAAATGACAACTCCACCCAAACCTCTGGGCCAATTTGAACCAAATTTGGCAGAAATGTTCCTTAGGTGGTCCCCTTTAAAAGTAGCTAAACGAATTGAAATCCGTTAAAAACTCTGGTTGTCATGGCAACAAAAGTGAAATTTTAAAATAATCTTTAAAAATCTTCTCCTCCTGACCCAGAAGGCGTAGAGCCTTGATATTTTGCATGAAGCATCAGTATATTGATCTCTTACAAAATAGCTAAAATCATGATCCTCGGGTCTGCAGGGGCGGACCCAGGGGGGGGGGTTTAGGCATGAAGCATCATTTCACAGACTTCTTTCTTATTTCTGAAATTATAACCCATGGAAAAAGTTTTTTCCTTCTTTCAAATCAGCACTAATGCCTTGGAATTTGTAATTTAGACTTTTGGATCCCCAGGTTCATAGTCTTTATATGTAATTGTGGTCCACTTGTTTCATAATCCTAACCTTAACATGAAATTAGACTATTGAAAGACAAAGAGCCTTTATCTCAGGTGAGCGCCCCAGGGCCAACGGCCCTCTTGTTTCTTGGAGGGTTTTACAAAGCGGAATTGTGTTGAACTGAGTAAATAGTAAAGATTTTGATAAATGAGCGCGTGCATGACATTTCCAACCATTACACATGTGCGCCAATTAAAGACTCAGATCAGTCTGTGCATCCGCACAGTCTGATAAGAGTCTTCACTCTGCGCTCTGTAGAAAGATACTGACCCAAAGCTTCTTTAAAAATCAGCGAATGTTCTAATTCCCCTAAATGGCTGTCCAGGTTGCTCAATGTGTGCAAGTCACACACATGCGAAATTGTTGGAAATGTCACGCACAGGCTCAAACAGTCAATCTATCTTAGGTGACCACCTCTTTTTAGCGACCATCATCATTGGGCAACAATAATAATTTCAAAGGACTAAAACTACTAAAATATGGTTGTGTTTCCTTTAAGAGATGAAGAGAACATTTTTTGTTTTCATGGAGGTATGGACCGAAAAACCTAATCACACTGTATGAATATGCGAAGCGGACTCATTCATTGTGTGATTAGGTTTTACGGTTCATACCTCCATGAAAACAAAAAATATTCTCTTTATGTATTATAATTTAATAGCATTGCACGAAATAAACATAAGCTTTACAAATTTTGATACCTTTTGGATGGGACTACTTTTTGCGGAAGAATGCATAATCGCTGCGTGCTCAAAATTTTGTTCACGGAATTATGAATAATTTTTTCGAACAATCAGAACGTTCGTTTTTGATAGACGAAACTAAACATTAAATTATGCATAAATGATCGAAACTTAATCACACTTTGTTCGAACTAACTAGAATTAAAATAATATCAAGTGAGAATTATTATGCAATATTTCACTTAAAGAAAGTGGTCATTCTCTTAAGCGACCACCGTTTGATAGTCCATTCAGTAACAGTTTAATACATTCAAACCCTTAGTTATGGGGACTGCCTGTATCTGTGAGTATATAAACAAGTATGAAAATATATCAATTTATCAAATTTTATTTTTTAGAAAAATACACTTTTGTTTCAAAAAGCACTTGAATAGTGCCATCATTTACAAAACTTTATATTGAGCACAGTATTATGCAAAGATGATACATGTATGGAGACATTAACAATGAAACATATTATCTATAAACACAATGAAAACGTTTATTAACCCATTCTCAGACGACAAAATTTAAGACAAGTTCAAATTCAAAGGAGTTACAGACGACTATTTAAACTTAATGAAATTTTAGATTTCTTGCTTTTCTGGGAAGAAAACATTGTGGAAAATGAAGAAATTGCTTGTAACAAGCAATTTCTTCATTTTTCGCAATGTTTTCCCAATTGTCTAAAGGCGTCACTGTGTGGGAATGGGTTAAGTAAGCCTACATGACATTCAATTCATACAGACTTTGACTGCAGTGGTTTATTAGACCCATGAAAAATATAAGTAGTTTTTAACTACGATAAATACTGGAATCTTTACAAAATCTGTTCATCCCTGAAAGAGCAAATGAACCTAGTGGAGGAGCGAGAGAGGTATAGATCCTGTTCAAACTGCCCAGGTTAAGCATGCTGATCGGGTGCAAATGTTTTCTTTTGAAAGATTCTCTGATTCTAGAAAAGTATTTCTACTCTACCATATTTCTATTTTGAAATGACACCTCTGGTTGACCTCTGCTGGTTCAGATCTCTTTTTTAGATATTTTATGGCGTTTCATTTCAAATATAATATTGCACTATAAATTGCCAACTCCTGCGTAATATATATCTAGCTCCGTTAAGCCCAAAGCTTTTGGGTTCAAATTTAAGAATGCAAACCGTACTAGAAAATTGTCACTGCTTTTGCTTAATTACAACAAATTTCGACAGTAAAAAATGGGTCCGCCAGAGACACCCAAAGAAACAAAATGTATCTCAAAGAACTCCATAAAGGATTTGACAAATGTTGATGAGAAAAAAATGCACTAGCTTTATTGTCTGATTAGTTTGTTGGTCTATTAATTGATTGGTTAGGCCATTTAATCGAGAAATAAATGAATGAACAATTACGTCTCTTTTTTTAAAAGTCTTTTTGGTTCTTCGAGATATATTTGTGGTGTTTTTAGGCTTTGGGTGTTTGTGCTGGGCCTGCAAAATTGACCACTTTATCATTACAAGTAAAATTCAGTTAAAATTCACATGTTAGTCATTAAAATTTGCTGCCAGTTGATATTGAATATCGAAATTGCTGCGGCATTAACGCGTTTCCAAATTCATTTAGAATATAAAAAAGATAACATCTAACCACGAATTAACTCATGTTCACTAATTTCTGAGTTTTGGTGCAATGATGAAATACAATAAAGTGGCAGAGAAAGGAGTATTTCTTACAAGCAATTTCTTTGGGTGTTTTTGTTTGTTGTTGTTTTTGTCACACAATGCATTCAGCCTTATATGACACTTGGTTCAACTAGCGCAAGACTTAAGCTCAGAAATATATACCCGACTGAAGACGTTATCCTGTGAATCAATAGCGCAACCCCTCTCACACGCCAATCACAGCACTTTAGCCTGTTACTGCCTCCTCGCAAACTCATGAAATTTTAAATCTCTCTTTATAACTAATCAATCGCCGCTGTCAAGATAAATCGATTGCACAATCAAGACATTCATTTAGACAGGCAATAAAAAAAAATAATAAAAATCGACAATTATGTAAAGCATTTTTAGTTGTTATAGCGACTTAAATACCGTAATTACAGTTTGTTCAAGCTGTAGTTACGACGTTTAAGTCACACACCAACTTCCTTTTTTTTATCTTCCTGGCATTATATTTTGCAAACTAACGTCGTTTGATATCTCAGTCGGACTACGTCGTTGGAGGTGAAGGGGCGTTACCAGCGATCCGTAATACTCTTAACCCTTGTCATGCTGTATAAATTACTTTACTGAATTGCTGTATAATCAAAGGGCTGAAAGCACTGATAGAACTTGTTATGGAAAAATTGAAATCATTTTCATTAACAACTCTGGCACGTAAAGTACAAGCAGGAGGCGTAGATCTAGATCAGACTGCACTTATGTGCAGGCTGATCTTGGTCTACACCTCCTGCCAAAACCGGAATATTCCGGGTTCAGCATGATAAGGGTCAAGGATGTATAATCAAAGTGCTGAAAGCAATGATAGAACTTGTTTTTGAAAAATCAATATTTGTTTCAGAAATCATTTTCATTAACAACTCTGGCAGGAAAAGTACAAGCAGGAGGCGTAGATCAAGGTCAGACTGTACTTAATAAAGAGCACTCACGCATAAAAATACATTTTTGTGTTCATTCAAATGTTGTCCTTTCCAACTTGTTTCTTATCACCCGAAACCTTGGTGTTGTTCATGATTTGTCTGAACAGCACCACTTCAACACTCTCCATAAGAAGTCAGAGTACAGTTTTCAACTTTCTCTTCCATCGGGGACCGGGAGTTGTTCATCAGTGATATGATCACTATCACAGTAACTGAGACTATAAAAAGTCAGTTTTAAGTTTTCAAGATTCTCTTTCTATCAGATCTGTCTGGATTAATCTCAGGGGAATTGATTCGTTCTGATTCTCACTTTCGTGTTTTGAGCTCTCCCAGATGGTTCCCTCTTCATCTGAAGCGCCTTTCCATACTTCCCCCGTGACTGGATCCCGGACTTTTTGGAACATGAACACGCAGTACACAGCTGAAATGGTTTGGAAGAAATAGAGTCTTTGGTCTTTGTGTAAGATACACTTGTAAATACGAGTTGATTTTTTTATAGAATGCATTATAAATGTATTTATTTACTATATTCATATACAGTTCGTATTTGTTTAAAAAATAGTCAAATAAAGAATGTATAAATCACGCTTTAGGTTTTACAAAAAAGGTATCGCGACCTGTCTTGGTTCAATTCGACTGTTTGCTCTATGAGCAAAACCAGTTTTGCAAGAAATAAAAACTTCTTTAAGTTTTTATTTTTATTAGTTTTATGTTTTTAATTGATTCACTGTGATGCTCACTTGCATAAGATCGTGAAAGACTATCAACATTTTTTTTTTCATTTCAAAAGTACATTTTACAGCAAAATATCCTTCGAATTAGAGACGAAGTGTTTCAAGCACTTTAATACCCGGTCAAAAGAGAGAAAAAAACTTGTTTTAAATTTTTTTTCTTTTCATCGCTTGTATAAGATCCAGTCAATGCAAGTGCAGTCAAACTTGAATTCAGCGACCACTTAAGAGACCGCCTAGGCAATGGTCGGTTAGCACTATTTTGATAAAAAACAGATATATCAATTATTAAAGAGTTTTCACTTAAACCTATGATGTGCACTCATTAGAATCTTCTCGTTGAAACGATTCTAATGTGTTCCAGCAACATAGGATTAAGGTACGATATTCTTTTGGGCAAGAGCGTACACTTTTTCTTAAAGTGAAATTTGAATATGGTCGCTCAGTTAAAGTAGTCTCTTAAGCAAGACTGACTGTATTTGTATCAGAGGGACCTTTTTGTCTTAACAATATAGATATATCGCATTTAAAGATAGTAAAGAAACGATCACTTAATATAATTATAGATACTTACTTATTGCTTCCCACTCGGCCTTAGACAATGTACCCTGTAACAAAATTAAGAACTGTCGATTAGTATTCAATTTTAATCGAAAGATAAACCTCAAGATACAGCCTTTTCAATTATCAATACATTGCAAAGGTATATCGACTTGTAATTTGTGTACTAAAATATATTTTAGATTCTATTGTTTCAAAATATTTCGAAAAGAGATGATAGGCCTACACCTCAGAAACAAGAAAATTTGCTCAGATTTATTATCATTTTCGAAACAGAGTTTCGTATGCCGGAGAAATGCTTAAAGTCAAAGCCGATTTGACAGTTTATTCCAAGAGAATAATTTCACAATATGAAAGGTTTCCAGTCATATTTCGTTCGTTCAAAATTTAATCTATCACAAAACAACCTGAACCAATATAGTTTTTTTAAAAAAATGTACATACCACTGATATCTGTTTGTCCTTTCTATTTTTATCTAGCTTGTCACTTAGTTTGGTGTTAAGATGTTCTAAAAACTGTTTGGCATGTTCATAGTCGTTATCAGGCGACCCAAATAGTTTACTGTTTTTATCTGCGGGATATTTCTGAAAACAGAGGATAACAAAATGCCTGACTCTATGACAATTAAGAGACGATGAGAATATCGTTTGCTTTCAAGGAGGTATGAAACGTGAAAACTAAACACACTTTATGAATACTTTAATACTATCTCTTTTTCTTATAGTTTACTGATATCGGACGAAAAAGCAGATATTTTACAAATTTTGATAGATTTACAAACAAACGTCATATAGAGAAAAAAAAGATTTGTATCCACACTGCACATTGTAAGAATATGCCATTCTTCACGTTGTTTAAGTTATATGAAAAGATACAAGACTGACTTTCTTGAAATAAACACAAAATTAAATATATGTATTTATAGAAAATTGTGGAAATAGAAATTTACCTCCAATGCATCCATTTTATTAAGCAGATTTCTGTTTTGTGTATCTTTTACTGCTTCCCTGTAAAATTCTGCAAATGACATCTTCATAACCAACTTCATCCCATACTTTTCTGCCATCCTGAAAATGATCATGAATGAATGGGTAGAAAGAGTAGAAAAAGTCATCTAAGCCCTGTCACATTAAAAGGCAATCTCGATTACTCTATAACGAAAGATCTTAAGCTAATTCCTTTAAATGATTAAGACAAATTAAAAGTTATGTTGCAGTACTTAATGCTTTTGTAAAAGATTGTCGTTTAGCCAGGCATACCATACACAGAATAGATATTCATGATGATCAATAGTCTGTTGAAAGTTAACTGGCCCAAAATGAAAGAAACGTGTTTCCCCGCTCAAATTCTTAAAAATCGCTGTATACATATACTCACATTTCTAAAACAGGAAAATAGACTAGAAACTCTTGACAATCCACAACGCCGTCTAATTGAAAGTTGAATCTGGCACCAAATAAGGGGAGGTCTTCTTTCCCTTCTGTTTCAAATGTAACTCTGTAAACATCATTACCAAAGGACATGTCTGGTGAGTCTCGTAATCGTTTTCTAAAATAGTAATGATTAGTAATGAAATGACATTTTTCATGATTGTAATTGAGAATAAAAAGACGATAAACCCATTCCCACACAATCGCTCCTTTTTACCCCGTTCAAGATAAACGCTTTGGAAAATACTGTTTAAATGAAGAAAATTGATTGTTTAAAGTAATTTCTTCATTTTCCAAAATGTTTTCTATCCAAAAAGACAAAAATATCATAATCCCATCAACTCGATATTGGCGTCTGCAGTTTCTTTCAATTCGGACCAGTCTAAAAATTATGTTGTGTGGGAATGGATCAAAAGGAAAAAGAAAGAATGAATGTTCGAAGAGAATTCAATTTTTTAAGTACATCCTTTTACACCAATGCTATCATTGTGTGAAATAGAAAAAAATCACTTATACGTTTTCATTCTATCTCTACAAAGACAGATCAAATCGACACATTAAAAAATCTTCACATTATTCTTAGATATCATATATTATTTGATATTTTTATCAATTAGGAGATGAAGAGAATATTTTTTTGTTTTCATTGAGGTGTGAACCGAAAAACTAATCACACTGTATGAATACGCGAAGCGGATTCATACAGTGTGTGATTAGGTTTTTCGGTTCATACCTCCATGAAAAAAAAATATATATTTTCTTCATTTCATATAATTTAATAGTATCAAGCTAAAAAAGCAAAAACTTTACAATTTTTGATACCTTTTTGTATGGAACTATTTTGTGCGGAAGCATACAAAATCACTGCGTGCTCAAAATTTTGTTCATGGAGTTATGAATATTTTTTTCGAACAATCAGAACGCTCGTTTTTGATAGACGAGACTACATAAAATTGAGCCGTATTATTCTACTTTTAGGACACATTTTTCCAGTGTCAGAGCCAATAGCGAACAACCCACTTTTACAGTCATTTTAATGAACCCTTCATAGAAGACACGCTGTCATACGACCTGATATGTTAAACTGGACTTAAAAAGTCACACGATTCACTTTTAAATGCTAAAGGTAGTTAAATATATTTATAATGAATTAGGATCGAAACATACATATTCAGTTGAAAGATTTAATAACTTACACTAATTCGTTCGAGTCTGTAGTTGTTCCAATAAAATACCCTCCAAGATTCAAACATTCAACCGCATTTCTTAACATCATCTCTGCCTGTGAAAGTCCCTCAAAACTGTAGTGGAAGGCAAACTGGCAACTGCAGATATCAACTTTTGTTTCGGGGTCTTTGTACAGATCTCTAAGCCTTTTCTGAAATAGAAAAAAAAAAAACACACTCATGATTGAGTACACAAGTTACTATTCCAAGTACACCTTTTTATTTATAGAGGTATCTTTGTCTATTCTAACAACAGAAGAACAGAAGCTAAATTAATATTGTCATCCACTTTTAATTTATCAATTTATTCTTTTACTTGAATGTTTAAATTCAGAATAGTGTTGAATAATTGAAAATAACGAATTTTACAGGTATCTCATTCAAAGTATACTCACTTTAGATAAATCTGCTGCTATGAATTCGGCGTCAAAATAGTTGTTTTCGTTTGTCTCGTCTGCCATCATTTCTTTATATCTTTCTTCAGTCTTCTGTACGCATTTGGCAGCAATATCTGAACTATACAAACATTTATAATAATGAACATATAACGCGATTACCCCAAAACTTAAAGGAAACCAAAAAGAGGAAAAGAAGATGCAGCGTGTAAAGAGAAAAATTATTGATTTTACGTGCGTTAAAATCGTATATCCGTTATTTTCGCAGTAAAAAAACAGCGTCGACTCAAGTCAGCCGTCGGGATTTTCAGTGCGTGAAGTTAAGAACTGAATTTATTCAGCATAAGATCGGTTAATATATTACAGACCAGAACAAAATCGGCGAATTTTATAGAAAATGAGCGATATATACCTGCACAAATCAGTTTTTTGATTCCTCCTTTCCTCCATTTGGGAAGATCTTTCCCCTTTCCAGAACACAAATCTAACACAGTGATTCCTTCATCCTGGTCCTTTTGTTGTTTAACTCTCTTGATTGTGTCCACTACAATGTAATAAAGGGCCATAAGTCTTTTTGTGTTACTCTAGCAGACTACACTGCATTCTGCGCAATTTCGTTTCATGCTCGAGATTTTGCCAATATGCCGTCAGGAAAATGAGTAAAAAAATATAATTTTGTAATATCCATTACAATATTCATTTACTTTGACTTTTTTTCATTTTTATTATTATTATATTGTTCAAATAAGCGAAAGAAAAACCAAAAAGAAAGGTAGATCTTGGCTATTATCAAAGACATCTGAAACTAAAGTCTTTTAACAAGGTAGTTTGAGTGTAGTCTATAAAACGTTCTATTGTATTAATTTTGATTTTAGTCTATTTCATGAAATGTAATTATATTAAAATTGTGCGACTTACTTATGCTGACTCTCTTAATCCAGTTGTTAAAATTCCTCATATGGTAAATTCTGCTTTCGCGTCTCTTCTCTGGGGCAACTTCAACCAATTTGTCGTAGTGCTTAGCAACCTTATGTCCATGACATTCAATGAACTTCTCTTGACATTGACCTTCATAAATTACTTCTTGAGACGTTTCGAATGTTAAAATATCAGTCGATAAAAGACCTGTTGAGTCGGATTTGATCAGCATCTGATTATAGAAAAAGATGTATAACCAAATTGTTTTGACTAAAGAGTTAATTATAAAAACCTAGTTTGCTTTTTTGAACAAACATAATTCGACTGCAAGGGTTTCATGGGTCGGCCTTTATAACATTAATTATGGTGAATCATAATTATTATTTTCTTGACAACAAATTTCATAATGACGATTAAAGTCATAATGCTATGTTTTTTGTTTTGTTTTGTTTCATTCCAATAAATCAATAGAATATAAATAGATAATAAACATTAACCTATGAATAAATGAATAAAAAAAGATAAATAAGTAAGATATATAAACTCAAGCCTATGTATTTGACCAAACGCGGCTGTCAAACAAGGAATCAATCGACCAATCAAACCATTTATTCAGCCCGGGATTGAGCTTTGAACTCCAACATTGGCCAGCATATGTGTGAAACATGCTTGTTGGTTTGGCGTCATAAACGTCCCAGCTACGGCTTATTCAAGCAGTAGTTACGACATTTCGGTCGCCCACCAACAATCACTTTTGTCACTAACCATTAATTTTGCATACTAACTCCTTTTAATACCGAAGCGGAATTTCCTGTCTCAGTCAGTCAGCGGGGGCCAACGAATTGGTCATGTCCAGAGATTGTTCAAACGTTCCAAATTAGTTAGATGAGAAATGCAGTGGTATTTGTCTCTAGCTACCAATTAATTGATCGCCAGATAGCACACTGACTTCCAACATTACAGTTCGACTGAGGAAATAAACGGCATTTTTTTTTTTGTCAAATATGTGGTAAGGGATTTAATAAAAAAAGACAATTCGTTAGTGACTTAAACATCGTAACAACAGTTCAAAAATTCATTATTAACAAATACATTGAATATATTTTAACTCAATAGCTAAAAACACCTACCGTGGTAGTTGAAATTGGCGATCGTTAATTTCCAAACAAACAAAGTAGTTCAGCTCAAAGCTTTGTATCTGTGTAATTATCCGAGTCGTGGACTTTCTAACTCTGCAATGGTCAAGCTCACTGCTTATATAGGCTTATCGAGACCTTGAGACCTTGACAAAGGATGTGGTCAGACGGCGTGAACTTGGTTAACATTATATAAATGGGTCAATAGCTTTGTAAGACAAGTTCGTATATCTATATCACCCAGTTTTAAAGTTCTGGTCAAATATCGGCGGTTTAGTTCTAAAACCTCATAATTACAACTTGATAAAAGCTTGAGTTACGGCGTTTTAGAATTGAGCCTACATATATGATGGCCTACGTGACCATAAGTTATCGCACGAAACAACAGACCTCTTCTGGAAATATAATACTTTCGGAACAAATCGATTAAAGTGATTTTCTTCTGATTTCAAATTTACGAAACATAAGTCTGTTAAAATGTGTCTGTCTATATATTTGCCTTTAAGATTGAATTGCAGAAAAATTCGTAGAATCGTTCAACTTTTGTCCAATTCTCAATCTTTTAACTTTTGCTTTTTGTATGAAACATAATTCCGTCAAGGGTTTACGGTGACAATAATCTTTCCATATTCCCGGAAACCCGAGCGCTGTTTCTTTAACAGAGGTAATGGTTCACGGCCACGGGAAAAACGGACCATTTCGGTAGAGCGAAAAGCATCGGTTCCGCACGAATCCGCAGGCTGATTAGGGTTAAAACTTTTCGCCCTTAGCATATGTTTTAAATCTGGAATAGCCATTTAAATGTCTATGCATTCGATTTGAAATGCCAACTATTACTTTCCTTTACAAGATGCAATCTTTCTTTAACCCATTACCAAACGACAACATTTTAGACTGGTCCAAATTCAAAGGAGCTGCAGACGACAATTTACAGTTTATGAAATTCTAGATTTTTTCAAGCTTCTCGGTAGAAAACATTGTAGACAATGAAGAAATTGCTTCTTGCAAGCATTTTTTTTTTCATTTTCCTCAATGTTTCCAACCCTTTTTTCTTTAGTGGCGTCAAAAGGCGTCACTTTGTGGGAAAAGGTTAACTCATTGCATTGGTTGCCAAAAATCGCTTTTCTTTCTAGTATGATATAATTGCAGTTGGCAACACTTATAAACTGACACTCTATTCTAACCCTTGCCCTGCTCAATAAAATTCTCAACAGAATTACATTAAAATCAAAGGGCTGATAGCACAGACAGCACTAATCTTTTGTTAAGAACTATTTTGAAAAAATATCTTATAAACAAGTTTTGCTTTAAAGGGAAGCAGGATGTCTAGATAAAGATCAGGCGGGACATAAGTGCAAGCTGATCCTTGTCTAGATCCCCTGCCAAAACAGGAACGTTCTGGTTTCAGCATGACAAGGGTTAATGGGTTTCCAATGATAAACATAACATAGAATAGCTTTATTATATGCGTATAATCATTTCTAGTAAAATATTCATAATCCAAACAGACAAAATCGGACACGTAAGAAAAAAAATCCGTATCTGGTAATGTCAAATATGGTTCCATATAAGGTATTCGCATTATGACGTCATTTCATTCTATATATGACGTCATAATGCGAATATAGTAAAGGAGAAGGGAAATCTCTATCAGATGAGCCAACGTAACAGGACAAACGCGCCATTTAGTAGAGATAAATGTCCGCTCTCTTACAAAATTAAAGCCGTAAAAGTGCAAGTTCAACACCGAGGTCTTTGACCGATTTGAAATGTAAACTTCGACAACCAGGACCATTGCAATGCCTTAACTCTTTCCTGGTTAATCCCTGGTTTTTACGTCCCTGTGATTTCATAATTGAGAAAACATTGTGAAAAAAGAAGAAATTGCTTATGACAGGCAATTCCTTCTTTTTTCACAATATTTTCTACCCTACTGAATGGTTATTTTTCAAATAAAATCAACTTTAAATTTTTGTCTGCAAAACCTTTGAATTTGGACGAGTCTAAAATTTTGAAAAACAGGAAAGGGTTAACAAGCTTTTATTTAGCTTAACCATTGTCATGCTAAATAAAATCCCTGTTTGAATAATACATTAAAATCAAAGGGCTGAAAGCACTGGAAGTGCGGGATGTGGGTCTATTTTTTTCTTGAGAATTAATCCCATAAACAACTCTGGCTTGAAAAGGACAGTTGAACTATAGATTAGGATCAGAATGCACATATATGCAAGCTGATCTTTATCTACACCTCCCGCTACAACAGGAATATACCGCGTTCAACGTCCCAAAATCGATCCTGATTAGCTATAAATGTGTGTGGGGTGTATTTGTCTGTTTTGCTTTTACTTCATTCGCATATGTTTATAGAACATTTCTGCTTAAGTATACATTCAGTCGAAATCTTATGATGATGTTAATACCTAAGC
The DNA here is from genome assembly GCA_946902895.1 of Fragum fragum. Lineage (NCBI taxonomy): Eukaryota > Metazoa > Mollusca > Bivalvia > Cardiida > Cardiidae > Fragum > Fragum fragum. Next base: position 15,205,554 of record OX336373.1, on the reverse strand, counting down.
TGAGCTGCCTTGTTGAAGGTCAATGGGCGTGGCCTGCGATGCGTAATCTAATTTTAGGACTTTTTTCTTATATTAACCCTTTCCTGTTTTTTGAAATTTTAGACTGGTCCAAATTGAAAGAGGTTGCAGACGACAACGAAAATTGGATGCAATTTGAAATTAAACCATCCTTTGTGGTAAAGAATATTGTGGGAAAATGAGGAATTGCTTGTTACAAGCAATTTCTCCTTTTCCCCACAATTTTTTCTCAAGTATAAATTATAGAGACGTAAAATCCCGGGTTTGTACAGGAAAGGGTTAATAGGCTGCACTTTCTTAATTTCTTTACACAAGCAATTCCTCATTTTCCCAAAAAGGTTTAAATTTAAACAAACAAAAACAACTAATAATACTAAACAAATATGATCTTAAAAAATCATCGATAGCTTTTAAATATATACAAACGATTAAACATTCCGGTCCCAACTGTGTGATAAGGCCCCTGTTAAAATTCGGACACTGTTTTGTCTCTACTCCTCCCCCTTTTGGCAATGACCGATCGTTCAAGGATATATAAACATGTGGTCAAAATAATTTTCTGTTATCGATAGCTTTTGTCTGTTTCGTTTGCATTGGGCTCAACGCCACTTCTAACAGTATTTCAGTCTATTCGCGGCGGCTGGAGCACCTGACCATGGATTCCTGGTATTCTTCACACCAGTACTAGCACTACATTCTTTTCGAAGCTCCAACAACTTCTCCCACTAAGGTTTACAATTATCCTCCAATCGGTGGGAGACGAATGTCGGAAAGGATGTGTGCCGCCGCTGGGGAACGAACCCTTGACCTCGTGATTGAGAGTCTCGCCTGCTACCAAATGTGCTACGGCCGCGGTCGATAAATAATTAAACAAAGTACAATCCGAATGGAACCGGAGATTTGACTGAACATTGCCTTATCTGTAGTTTTATTATATACCTATAAAAGATATGGAGTAAAACCTGGCTGTCAAATACAACTCGACAGAAAAAAAATCAATATTCGGCGTGTAGCAAAAAACCGTATTCGTCGAGTACCTTTAAACACTGACTTCTTTTTTGTGTATTGACGTTCCGGGTTTTTCGGAAAGTTGGTTATTTCTTAGCCATTTAAGAGAATTTTCTCAATGTCATTTCCTAAAAGGTATATAATAAAAGGAATATTACAACAGTGTGTTTTTCTATTTGTTGTTATCGTGTTCTCGAATCGTGTGTAGGTATTTTTATTGGATTCGACCTTCGGTCTCATCCAATAAAAAATACCTACACACGATTCTCGAACACAATAACAACGCATAGAAAAAGACACTGTTGTAATATTCCCTATATATGACGTATCAATTCCGTCGTTGGCTTCCGCTAGAAAACCATTGGTTACCGGCATCATTGGAAGTCTTAACGAACTCACTCGATAAACTCACAATAGGTCGTAATGAATATATTACATATCATTAAAATAGAAATTTCAATAGATTTAACACGAAAAAAGAACATTTATCGCGAAAATGACATTGAAAGCTGTTGGAAAAGGAGACACTTGCCCTTTATCAAATTTTCATGAAATTCTGTTCAAAAGCCGCTTACTTGATCAGCTAATAAGAATTATGAATAATTATGATAATAATGGAATCTGAAGATCTGTTCAGACGCAATTCACATTAAAAACAAGTAAAATTATATAATGCTAACTAAGTCTTTCTCTGTACGGATCTTCACCATTTCCGGTACAAACCGGGTTTTTACGTTGCTGTGATTTTTATACTTGAGAAAACATTGTGGAAAAAAGAAATTGCTTGTAACCAGCAATACCTCCTTTCCCCACACTATTTTCTACCATATAAGATGGTTTCATTTCAAATTGCACCCAATTTTCATTGTCCTCTGCAACTTTTTTCAATTTGGACCATCTAAAAAGAAGACAACGGAAAAGAACTAAATGAACCAATCATTCCAAATTCTTCTTGTTGACAACACCTGTCCTCATTTCGACCCAAAATGATGGATTCTTTGGTATATAAGTATGTAATACCGCCGCGCCATATGACTGAAATACTGTTAAAAGTGGCGTTAAACCCTATTCAATCAAACCAATCAATAGAATATAAAATCTATCTTATTCGACCCACGTGCAAATCTAGGCCACGGAAAAAGTAAAAACGGCTGAAGCGATTTAAAATCACCATTACTTTCCTCTTCATTCAACTGATTGACCACTGGCGATGTCCGCCAACACCGCACTTTGACTGAGATATCAAACGACCCTAACTGGCAAAATGGAGGGCAAGGGACATGAAAATAAAAAAAAATAAATCATTGAGGGGCGACCTATCCGCCGTAACTACAGTTTGAAATACACAAATGTCGAAAGCCATAATTCACTTCCGGTCTAAATGAATGATTTGTTTGGTTAATTGATTTGTTTGATTGGCGGCAGCGACCCGTCTGATTATTAAATGTCTAACACATTTTGTCAACACAAGATGACACGCAAATTGAGAAACGACTACAAAAAAGTAGAATGGTAGATTGGCGACTTAAACGTCGTAACTACAGCTTGGATAAGCTGTAGTTACGACGTTTAAGTCGCCAAACCAACAAAAACATCTAACAAAAATGCCGGGGAATACTCGGAGTTCAACACTCACCCATGGTTTAAATGAATGATTTCATTGGTCGACTGATGATTTGAGTGCCAGCCGCGATTGGCCAAATGTTGACCCCGGCCAGGGTGCAAAAAAGGTACTGGTTTCTTCGCCTGGCCCATCATACGTTCATTTAGGTAATCTGAATTGCGACGTCATCATATTGTTTTTCTTCTCAACCTCTTTGGACTAAACCGCATGAAATACAAATTAAAAGATTGGAAGTATTTTTAGCGGTAGAAAGTTTAGTTCCAAATCAGATGAGATGGTTGCGAGTCTCAAATTATATCTGGTGTGGTCTGAATCACTTGTTTTTAAAGGTGACTGAAGATCAGACATCGATAAGGAATAAATATAGAGTATTCGCTGGTATTATTTTCGTTTCAAAAAGAATCTGAAAAGTCACATTAACTTTAACGTGTATTTATGACCCTACATTTCGGACACTGCGGGTAGTTAAAACTGAACGACATATTTTGACCCCCCTTAAAAAGTAGGCCAAACGGTGGCATTTCGTTCTCGATAAATCACGGCCTAAATCGTTCTGATTCCATATATGGACAAATAAGACATTTCGATGTCACGACCTCGATTAACCCATTACCAGACGTCAAAATTTTAGACTGGTGCAAACTGAAAGGGGTTGCAGAAAACAATCTAAAGCTTATGAAATTGAGGATTTCTTTAACTCTTGGGTAGAAAACATTGTTGATAATGAAGAAATTGCTTGTAACAAGCAATTTCTTCTTTTTCCACTATGTTTTCCAAAGCTTTTTTCTTGGGGGCGTCTAAAAGCGTCATTGAATTGGAAATTGGTTAAATGACAGTAGAGTTACGCAAAGTAGGTAAGATTATAATTGCATATCCATTAGTTTCACGTATACGGAAATCGAAGAGAGGGGTTAGCATCGACTTTCATACCGTGCATTTCGGCATATTCAAGAAATGATTTTTTGTTTTCATCGAGCTATGAAGGAAATAGCGTGATCATACCGTATAAATCATTTCTTATAATTTAATACCACCAAGAAAACAATGAAAATAATTTACTAGTTTTGAGTGAAAATGTATGGATCCACTTATTACGCAAGCATACTTTAGGCGCATGCATGATCGACATTTTGTTCATTGAAGTATGAAAAATAAATTTTAGCTAACCAAAACGCTCGAAACTTGTTATGTATTATGTGGAATAAGAATGGAGACAGATTTATGTATAGCCAAGGTCATTGCACGATTCCAATCCAAGGTAAGAAGACTTCACTACGTTATTTGAAAGTTGATTTTTTTTTTCGGAAACGCATATTTCTACGTATAAAACAGCGTTGTACATAGAACAAGATTCATATCACGAATAAAATGCTATGACACATATTGAAACGTTCACGTATTCATCATGCAAAGTTTTTAAAGTTTCACCCAATTCTAGTAAAAAAATGCACTCATTTGGTATTCATATGGAAACTTATTTGGGTCTAAATATGGACTGCCAATATTTGAGCCGATGGATTGTGCAGATTTCAATCGGACCCAAAAAGGTAACTAATACGGGTCTTATTTGGGAAACACTTTGGACTATCTATGGACAATGATATTCCCACCACGGACCGATATTATGTACGAGATTTATTGAAAAAAAAAAATAACGGATGAATAAGGGATTATGTGAGTAATTGAAAGAAAGAAAAATAGAAAGAGAGAGAATGTGCGAAGAGAGGGAGAGAGAAGCGGTGTCTATGTAAGTGTGTGTAGTTTTGTTTGAAGGCCTCATTGAAAATAAGCATTACATGGTGTTTTAACTGTATGATGTTATCTTAATGGGTTGCCTTCGTTAAATGAAGATATTATCATTATTATCATTATTATAATATTTCCAATATAACCCACTTGTCATTATGGATTACTTTTTGGCAATGGCAAGCCAACTTAACACGCATAGGTATAGACCAATTTCACTTCTATATAGAACTACATGTATATGTGCAACATGTGAACATGCATTTACAGCTTAGCATACATCAGATTAAGGAAGCAGGTTTAAACATTGGACAAATCGCGGCTGTCAATCATGTCATCGGTCGATCAATTAAATCATTCATTTAGGCGACTTAAACGTCGTATCTACGGCTTATTCAAACTGTAGGTACGACTTTTTTGTATCCAACCAACCGTTGTACTTTTTTGTTACTTGCTACTGGCCATAAATTTTGCAAAAAAGTAACGCCAGTAGGAATCGAGGTGGAACTTCCTGTTGGAGTCAATGGGCGGGGCAAACAGAGTGGATGGGCGGGGCCAGTGATTGGTCGTTTAAGGAGATGAAGCAAATTATCATTTCATTTCATTTATTGGCATAATAGCATTACAATATGTCTTTGGCCATTTACAAATACTACAAAGAAAATATGGCAAAGACAAAAAGAGATATAGATATGAAATTTACAAAATACATGTATAACGAATCACTCCCAGGAGTGTTTAAGTTTATTTACATTAAAAAAGGGAGAAAAGAACACTAACCGTATCATTCAATTATACAGCTTGCAATGAAATGAACACACAAACATGTATAAAAGGTGATACCCGAAAACCAATGCAAAACCTGTTGGATTTTTTTTTCAATGTTAAGAAAGAACTACCGTATCATACACCAATTGATAATTATTCAATATATTAAATAGTAGTTACATATAGATTTTTTCAAAAATGACTTTTCCAAACTTGGCTGTACAAGTACGCCGTTCCATTTTTTTTAGCTTGATTTAATTTGTTGATTTTCACTCGCACTATAATTATAAATACATGTAACATATCAATTTAGACCACAAGAATATAGTGTTCGAGAAATATTAGCTTCGACAAAGATTTTCTGTTTTCTTCGTTTGACCTTTTTTATCAATGTTTATTCATATGGGTCCAACATAGGCTGAATTTCCGAAAAAGGGACCAAAAGCATTTGACCCGCCCTTGTCCACATGGGCCTATATAAGTATGCTTGCTTGACCTTGCAGTAGGAGGATTTCAGTCGACGCTAGATTGAAATTAAGGATTTTTATTGACTTAGACAAAGTGGTGATAGATTCCATACTTTTGGAGCGATTGTGCTGAAACTTCTGTCGAAGGCTGTTTTTTCTGAAGCCTGTTATAGCATACCCCCTAACAAAATACTCGGAAGATCTCAACGTTCGTTTTAACACTCTGTAAGACAATAGCCCCCTTCAGCCTCTCCCGTTTATTGAAATTTTAGATTTGCCCAAACTGAAAGAAGTTGCAGACGACCTTAAAAGTTTGATTTTATTTGAAATCGGACCATCCTATATGGTAGTTAACATTATGGGAAAAGAAGAAATTGCTTGTTACAAGCATTTTCTTCTTTTTCCACAATGTTTTCTCAAGTATGAAATCATCGCGACGTAAATTCCTCGGTTTATACGGGAAAGGATTGAAAAGCGGATGCTTTTCCTACAGAGCAGGTGTACCTGTATATGAGGATGTTAATCCTAAATGACCAATCGCGGCTGTCAATCAAATAAACAGTCAACCAATGAAATCGTTTATTTAGACCAGAAGTGAGCTATTGTTGTTAAGCATCGTTATTTGTAAGGAGACTTAAACGTCGTATCTACAGCTAATTCAAGCTGTAGTTACGTCGTTTTATAACCAACCAACATTTCTTCATTTCAATACATGCTGTTGGCTATGAATTTTGCAAAAAAACGCCGTAAAACAAAGCGACCGTATGTCAATTGGTTCTTAATTCGGAAGCCCATACCAAGATCAAATGTGATTATTTTATGGAATGTCATAAAAAGTTTTTTTTTTTATTGATTGCCATAAATATTGATAATGCATTTATCTAAACGGTATGTTCAGTAATATGGCGAAAAAAAGTTAAATGATTTGTTGCCGACTTAAACTTCGTAACTACAGCTGATTGCGAATTTTAAATCGCTCAACGAACGCTCATATGGGGATGTGCTACGGTAGCGACGATAAATAAACGGAAATACACACACACATACAGACATATTTTTCTTTCAAATGTTTAAGCGTCCGTATCGCAATCGCAATTAGCGTACTAAAGATACACCAAGTTTGGGCACAATTGTGATGAGCTAAGATCCAGGTCTAGCCTACATCTTGAACGAGAAATTCCTTATAAGGGCAAACCCATCACATCTTGTCGTCGAATCTCTTTGGACAGGTTATTTGATAACGAGATTTCAGTTACCGAAAAGGGGTTAATTGTTTGTGAATAGGCGATTTAAACCGTGTCATGCTGATCCCGGTTAACTCTGGTATAAAAAAGATCAGCCTGGACGTAGGTGCAGTCTGATCTAAGTCTATGCAACCTGCTTGCCCCTTTGAAGCCAGAGTTGCTCATGAGATAAATTTTCAAAAATATAATCACCCCACAATAAACGAATCCTGTACTTCAATCCCTTTGATTTAGTGGAATTCTTTGGGTGATTTTTCCCAGCATGACAAGGGTTAACGTCTATTTGAATATTTTTTCTTCAGATAAATCACATAAATATTTCATTCTGAAGATGACCAGGAGTTTGCTCGGGCTGTTTAACCCGTTCCCACACAATTCCGTTTTTCACCTCTCTCAAGAAAAAAGCGTCGGAAAAACATTGTGGACAATGAAGAAATTGCTTGTTACAAGCAAATTCTTTATTGTAAATAATTTTTTTCTATCCTAAAGGGCAAATATTTTTTAAATTTATCAACTTGAAATTGCTGTCTGCAAGTTCCCTCAATCCGGACCAGTTATTAATTTCGTTGTGTGCGCTGGAATGGGTTTAAATGATTTCTTTCTTTCGAAATGCAAAGATATTCTCAGTCATTTTCAGTTTTTTTTTTTTTTTTTTTTTTTTCAGAATATGAATATTTGTTGTTTCGCAGGGTATTTTAAACATTTCACGCTGCTTCTCAAAAATAAGCCCCTAGTCTTTTAGATGATCTAGAATTAAAAATTATGAATAAGAAATCAATGAATTTTATAATTCAATCTTTAGTTTCGTCTATCAAAAAACGAGTGTTCTTATAGGCCAAAAAATATCCATACCTACATAAACAAAGTTTTGAGCATGCAGGTGTTTTTTATGCTTGCGTACAAATTGGTTCCAATAAAAAATTATCAAAACATTTGCTTTTTTCGCTCCATGTCATTAAATTATAGGAAATGAAGAGAATATATTCTTTCATGGAGGTTTAAAACGAAAAAACTAATTACAGTTTTGTATGTTCGCTTCATACCTCCATGAAAGCAAAAAAATATATATTTATTATATACCTTACTGTGAAATCTTGGGATTTCTCAGTGTAATAAATTTTGATATCGTCACTTGAGTGACGTTAACACTTTTCAGTTTCACTCTCTGTAATAAATCTTTAATCATGTATTTATCCGCACTTTGTTTCAATAGGCCTTTTCTCTATCAAAAAGATTGGTTTCGATATTTTGATAAAAAAATGAAAAAGTAAAGTATATAATAAATAGAATAATCAACTGGTTAATCGAGATATGAAAAAATATTTCACGAGGGTCCGTTGTTAGGCGTTGAAAAAACGAGTGCGCAGCACGAGTTTTTTCAACGCCTAACAACGCATCCTCGTGAAATATTGTTTTCATATCTGGAATAACCAGTTGATTATCCTCTATATATTCTCTTCATCTTTGAAAACGAAGCGGATTCATACCATTAGTGTAATGAAATTTTAAGGGAAGAGAAGCGGAATTATACTATTGTTGTAATAATTGTTTAGGAATTAACCTAAAAATTTTAACATCTACTGTATGAATCCGCTTCGCTTCTGATTGTTTCAGTGTAAAATCGACTTATCTTTAATTGAGTAAACAATAAAAAATATATTTTCTTCAGCGGGCTGTTAACCCTTTCCTGCTCAATCTCTGTTTTTTTCGTCCGTATGATTTTAAAATTGAAAAAATATTGAAGAAAAAGAAGAAATTGCTAGTAACAAGCAATTTCTTCTTTTTCTACAATATATTTCTATCCTACTAAACGGTCTTTTTTTTCAAATTAAATCCAGTTTATTTTTTTAATTTAAGTGAACAACAACAAAAAAAAAATTCTTGAGCGGGCTCATAACTCTTTTCTGTTCATTCCCTTGTTTTTCGTCCATAATGATTTTGAAATTGAGAAAATATTGTAGAAAAAGAAGAAATTGCTTGTAACAAGCAATTTCTTCTTTTTCTACAATGTTTTCCACCCTATTAAATGATCATTTTTCATATTAAATCCACTTTATATTCTTTCTTTTTTTTAATATAAGTGAACAACAAAAAATACATTTTCTTGAGAGGACTCTTAACCCATTCCTGTTAAATCCCTGGTTTTTTCGTCGGTATGATTTTAAAATTGAGAAACTTTTGTTTAAAAAAAAAGAAAGAAAGTAAAAGAAACTGCTTGTGGCAAGCAATTTCTTCTTTTTCTACAATATTTTCCACCCTATTAAATGATCATTTTTCATATTAAATCCACTTTATATTCTTTCTTTTTTTTTAATTTAAGTGAACAACAAAAAATACATTTTCTTGAGAGGACTCTTTACCCATTCCTGTTCAATCCCTGGTTTTTCGTCGGTATGATTTTAAAATTGAGAAACTATTGTTTAAAAAAAAAGAAAGAAAGAAAAAAGAAACTGCTTGTGGCAAGCAATTTATTCTTTTTCTACAATATTTTCCACCCTACTAAATGGTCATTTTTTCAAATGAAATCCACTTTAATTTCTTTTAAAATTTAAGTGAACAATGAAAATTATATTTTCTTGAGCGGGCTCCCAACCCCTTCCTTTTCAATCCCCTTTTTTTTTCGTCCGTATGATTTCAAAATTGAGGAACTATTGTAGAAAAAGAAGAAATTTCTTGTAACAAGCAATTTCTTCTTTTTTTTCTACAATATTTTTTATCCTACTAAAAGGTCATTTTTTCAAATTAAAACCACTTTATTTTTTTTTAAATTTAAGTGAACAATGAAAAATAAATTATCTTGAGCGGGCTCTTAACACTTTCCTGTTCAATCCCTGTTTTTTTTGTTTTTTCTGTTTGTTTGTTTTTGTTTTCGTCCGCATGATTTTAAAATTGAAAAACATTGTCGAAAAAAGAAGAAATTGCTTGTAACAAGCAAGGGGGGGGGGAGGAAACTCATTCTTCCTTTTCTGCAATATTTTCTACCCTGCTAAATGGTCATTTTTCCATATTAAATCAACTTTAAATTTTCGTCTGTAAAACCTTTGAATTTGGACAGGTCTAAAGATTTTGTAAAACAGGAAAGGGCTAAATCACTCATTTAGACCGAAAGAGAACATTGAACTTCGATATTTTTGTTAAGCATTTTGTCGGTGTCAGCTTAATTTCACCCAAGCGCCCCCACTCCCCCCCCCCCTCCAAAAAAAAAAGATGAAGTCACACGCACTGAACCGGAAGTAAGACAAAGCCTAACTTACAAAATTCTGCACTTTGTCGTTGTCTGCACATGTCATATTCTCCGAAGATTGACAGTAATTAAAAATTGCCACACATCGGAAGATAACGGCACTTTGCCGCTTGATGTATGCACATGATGGGCACAAATAAAAAAACAAATTTGGTTATTGTCATCTGAAAGGTATGTCAGTGTATTGAATTAGACGACTACATCTTTCATAAATTAAGTATTATCGGGATAACAGGTGAACAGTTAAAACCTGAATTAGTTTCCTCCCCCCCCCCCCCCTTTCTTTTCTAATGGCAGATTTTTGCGAGTGTTTGTTTCGGTTTAAGGGAACTTGATAAGTACGAGGTAACGAACAAATATGAAAAGACATTGACCGATCAATTTAGTTGCGATTTTACTCGAAAATGACTGGTGACGAAATATTTTGTTTACGGTACGTTTAAGGTCACGGGCGCTGCCTGGTGACCGCAGCTATTTCATTCATAAATAAAATAGGACATCGTTTTGTCCTGAAAGTTGAAAAAAAATGGGACAATGACTTTGCACAAAATCTAGGTTAGGTACATTGTTTTTTTCTAGTTTTCGTTTCATATCCAAAATACCGTAACTGCAGCTTAACCTATTGCCAAACAACAAAATTTTAGACTGGTCCGAATAGAAAGAACCAGCAGACGACAATTTCAGGTAAATGGAATTTTAGACTTTTTCGTCCTTTGGATAAAATCATTGTGGACAATAAAGAAAATTGCTTGATGCAAGTAATTTCTTCCTTTTTCACAACGATTTCCAAAACTTTCTATGGCGTAAAAGGAGGGACTGTGTGGGAATGTGCTAAATCATGACACAATGACGCTTTTTAACTCCGGTTAAGAAAAACAATCGGGAAACATTGTGTAAAATGAAGAAACTAGCAATTTCATTTTACACAATGTCTTCTTCCAAGAAAATTGAATTAATCTACAATTTCATTAACTCCGTTCAATGTAGACAGGTCATAAATTCTGCAGTCTCGTATTCGGTTAATACTAGTATGCCTACCTGGTAGGGGCTCTTAGTGAGTTGAGAAAGGACAAACTTATAGCGTCCCTGGCAAAACGATATAAATCGGGGACAAATCGGGACTACAAAATTCATGCTGAGCAGAATCCAAACCCCAAGCTCAGCAAATATTGTTTGAATGGGGTTTAACACCACATGTGACAGTATTTCAGTCATATCGCAGCGGCTGTAGCTTCTACTCATGGATTTCTGGTATGCCCACATCAGTACTACCATTTCACCCTTTTAAATCGCCAGCTGCTCATCCCAATCAGGTTTACGATTATAAACCCATTGGATGAAGACAAATGTCGGAGGGGATATTAGCCGCGACCGGAGATCGAAGCCTGGACCCCATGATTGAGATCCCGACGCTCTACCAACTGTACTATGACCACTGTCATAATCAGTAACAATCAATACCAGTTATTTCATGTTGTGATTGACCAGTCACGGCTGTCTATAAAACAATTGAGCCGCCGTCATAGCGCAGTTGGTAGCGCGTCGGACTATCATTCAAAGGGTCCCGGGTTCGATCCCCGACGGCGGCAATACTCTTTCCGACATTTGTCTACCACCAATGGGCAGATAATCGTAAGCCTATGTGGGATAGCAGCTGGAGGCTAGGAAAGGGTGAAGTGGTAGTACTGGTGCGAGAAATACCAGGAATCCATTGTTAGGTGCTCCAGCCGCCGCGATATAACTGAAAGATTGTTAAAAGCGGCGTTAAACCCCATTCAAACAAACAAACTATAAAACAATCAGTCGACCATCATGAAATTATTTTCTCAGACTTGAAGTTAAATTTGAACTCCATGTGAAGCATTTTATTGGTTTGGCGAATTAAAAGTCGTAACTGCAGCTTATTCGAGCTACAGCTTATTTAAAAATTACAGGCAATGGGCGTGGCCAACGGAGTAAGTGGGCGGGGCCAGTGATTGGTCCATTAACACACCCATGCAAAAATGTTTAACTGTGTAAGGTCAACGATTTACATACTCGATCGGGTCTCAAACGGCAATGACCCATTTATATAATGTTAACCAACCCCTCACGTTCTCTGACCGTATAAATTGTCAGTGTCACAAGGCCAAGACTAGACTATATAAGAAGCGTTGTAGGGTAGATGGGAGTTAGAAGTCGACGATTCCGACACAAAATACACACAAAACCACTACAACCTTACTCTTCTGAAATAACAATTTTAAACGCTCAATTCAACTATCAAGGTATGTGGTTTATTATTCAATTCAATGTATTAAAATTATGTTGAGACATAGCTGCGACATAGCTGCGATATCGTAGCTCCCTTTCTGATAATCTGCTGGTCTCGGTTTAAAACAAAAAAATATTCTCTTCATCACTTAAGTGAATACAAAGCTGTTTTCTTGTGCTTATGTACAAAGTAGATCCTTAAAAAACCTCAGTAACGAGCTGGTATTACCTTTTTATTTGATATCGCACAGAATTGTTTTTGTTGTTGTTTTTGTTGTCGTTGTTGTTTGAAACTTAATAACTAATCACACTTCTATATGAATCCGCTTCGTACAGTGTGATAAGGCTTTTAATTTCATACCTCAATGAAATCAAAACGCATTATCTTAATCTCTTTAATGGTTTTAATGAACAATTGAATTAGCATTTATCTACTTGTAAAAGGTGTAAAGTAACAATATAGTTACTTTGAATGACATTAGAGTCGTTCCCTCAATTTGATACTATTGTTATTTTCTTGTATTTTTCAGACATTGCTGCCAAATGTGTTGAGAGAACTGATCAAAAATACAAAGAATTGATGGCAGAAGGCACAAACAAAAATAACTATTTTGATGATGAATTTATCGCTGCAGATTTATCTAAAATGAGTTGACATTTCAGCGTATTTGAAATGTTAGGACATAGAATCATTTTTTATCATTTAGGGGTTTTCAAAACCCACTCTCCAATTACTTACCTTTGCCATCCTCAGAAAAAGAAAATCATATTTTAGAGCGACATTACAATTAAAGGGTTGACAGCAATGCAGTGCCAGATTGTGGGTCAATATTTCCAATAAAAACGAATCTTGTAAACAACCCTGGCTTTAAAAGGAAAGGCACGTGATGTAGACTAAGATCAGACTGAACATGTCACTAGTATCATAATTATTCCAGAAAACGACTGAGAGAATCATCAGACATGTCATTTGGTAACGATGTATACAGAGTTACATTTGAAACAGAAGGGAAAGAAGATCTCCCCTTGTTTGGTGCCAGATTTAACTTTCAATTAGACGGTGTTGTTGATTGTCAAGAGTTTCTAGTCTATTTCCCAGTTTTAGAGATGTAAGTGACATCATGTAAATGTAATTCAGTACGGTGTTCTTTAATTATTATTCTATTGTTATTTTCTTAGAGAGCGACAAAATAGGAGTTCTTATTTTGTAACAGTCTTTGTGTTCGTATAGGTGAACAAGAATTATATACCTTTGGCTACATTATTTTTTTAGCTGAAGGGCCAAGAAACAATTAAAAAAAAATATGGCACCATACAACAGCTCTTTCATAACATTGTGAATCATTCGAAAAGCTGATTATTTGTTTATTCGTTTATTTATTATTTAATCATTTTCAATATATTTATTCAATTATTCTATCATAGGATGGCCGAAAAGTATGGTATGAAGCTAGTTATGAAAATGCCGTTTGCAGAATTTTACAAATAAGCAGTAAGGGATTCCAAAAATAGAAGACTTTTGAGTAAAATGGATGCATTGGAGGTAATTAATATATTGTTGTATGTACTGAATTTTCTCATGGTTATTGTAATCACTGTTTTATATCATTTTATTATAAACCTTAAAATATTCTTAGTAAAATGAATACGCTTAACACAAACAAAATCAGACTCGCAAGAAAAAAATCCATATCTGACAATGTCAGATACGCCTCCATATTAGTTGAAGTCATTTTTGTTCTGTAGATGACCTCACAATACGAATAAACGCAATCATAATGGGAAAAACAGAAGGGAAATACTTGTAGAAGTGCAGATCTTTTTTTTTTTTTTTTTTTTTCATTAAAAAATGTAGGTATTTCCTATATAACAGATTAGATACGAAGTTACGATAGTGACACACTATCTTGTATTTGCTTCTCGCTTCTTATAAAAAATTGATATACCACTCGACCGAATCAAAATGTTTCCTCCACAGCTCCAAACAACTACATTATTGGATCATAATTACATGTATCTCTGTTTTTTGCAATTTCAAGACACGAAAATGTGAACATTTTCTTCAGTTACGAAATTTAATGCATATTTCTCTCACTTTTCAAGAAATGACACAGAAGAAACAATATATTTGTTTCTAGAACTATTCATTATTTTTTTTTTCTTGCACAAACAAACATAAAAACGAAAGGACGGTAAGTCACACATTGCTTAACCTATTTGTATTTCAGAAATATCCAGCCGACAAGAACAGTAAACTATTTGGGTCACCTGACACAGACTATGAACACGCCAGACAGTTTTTAGAACAGTTAAATGACAGTGTAATCGGTGTAGAGATCTGCTCATTGGTTGAGTTCAACCCATTACCAGACGACAGAAATTGAGATTTTTTTTAAAAAGTGCAGACTGCAACTTTTAGTAAGTAAAATTTTACTGATTTATTGTCATTTTGAGTAGAAAGCATTGTTGATTATGAAGAAATTGCTTGTGACAGGTATTTCTTTATGTTCAAAAATGTTTTCAAAGGCGTTTTTCTCGTTAGCCGTCAAATAGGTGGATTATGTGTGTTTGGGTAAAAGGACAAATGTAGACATGAACTTTTTTTTACATATCTCGCAATTTTTATGGAAGAGTTTCATCGTGAAAACCAAACTTTACAGACAGCTGCTGAGATATCTCTTTTTTGAAAAAATCTTCATATAAGCAGTCTTTATTATAAATTTCAGTCTTGAATGGTCATATAATTCACCATCAATGCTTTTGGCATATATACAACATTCAAGAGATGAAGAAAATGTTGGGTTTTTTTTCATGGAGGTATGAAACGAAAAAAACTAATTACACTGTATGAATCCGCGAAGCAGATTAGGTTTTTCGTCTCGAACCTCCATGAAAAGAAGAATTATTCTCTTCGTTTCTTATAATTTATTAGCATCGAGCGAAAAAAGCAAATATTTTACAAAGTTCGATACTTTTTTTATGCAACTTTTTTTGTGCCGAGGCATAGAAAATACCTGCGTGCTCAAAATTTTGTTCATGGAGGTATGATTTTTTTTTCGACCAATCAAAACGCTCGGTTTTGATAGACGACACTAAAAATTAAATTATATAATAATGAATATGTTTCTTATTTTCTGTTGCAGAGTACACTGTCTAAATCCGAGTGGGAGGCAATAAGTAAGTAAATATTTTCCTATTCATTTATATTGATTCATTTTCATGACTCACCATTTCTATGTCATAATTTGTCATTTGGTAATCGTAAAATGTGTTGTTCCATGTTTTTTATTGGTGAGTGACCAAAACCTTGCAACGTGAGTTTAAACAAACCCTATTTGACGAGGTTTTGAACGACAAACGACGATTTAATTCGTTCTGATGTATTGATTGATGTATAAATGTCAGTTTATTAAAACAAAAACCAGTTTACATGAAGCCCTACTTAGTAAAATTCGGAACAAATGAAACAGCCTATATGTTTTAGTACTTCGATACATTGTACGAGCATTAAATCACGAGTTGGTACTAATTTAACGAAGATAATAAATTCTTTTTCTTTATTTCAGCTGTATACTGTGTGTTCATGTTCCAAAAAGTCCGAGATCCAGTCACGGGGGAAGTATGGGATGGCGATTCTGGTGAAGAGGGGACTAGTCTTGATTATCGAATACACGAGAATGGGAATCTAGACGAATCTATTCCTTTGGGATTTGTCCAGTCAGATCTGACGAAAAGAGAGTCTTGAAAACTGAACACTGACTTCTTACAGTGAATCTTAAAAAGTGACTGAACGTCGATGCCTTTCAGTCCGCTAAAGTCGTGTTCACAAAACAACAATTAACAATAAGCATTTATGATTATCGAATTGGAACAGAGCTGAAATATTAAAGCACGAGCTAAAGTCAATCATCAAATTGTTGGCTCTTCGAGTTTTCGGAGATAGTGGTTGTGTGTTCATGTGAACGGAGAGATTTTCAGTCGGGGATAACTAGTAAACCAGTGGCTCATTGGTTAACGGGACGTGCAATAAACGTAATACTTTTACTCGGTGATATTAAAAATTGTTGTGCAAAATTATCACATAGTTTTTTAATATGCTAGGGTATTTGTCGAGGGTTCATTGCGCTACTGTTCTAAGTGTATATAGATTTTATAAACACTTAAAACAGTATCGTAATTAACCCTGGATGTCCTATATGTAGCTGTATGTGTTTAACGCGCTAGTTGCATACAATCTAATTTGACGCAAATCATCATTGATCTCGAAAACAAAAGAGAAGTTCAAAACATATAAGTGAGGTACGAATATTTTTTCTATTCGTTTAGCAGATGGAAGTATTTTTCTAATGATTAAAACTTGATAGCATTTTCATTAACTAATACACATTGTACTTGGAAAAAAGAGAAATTGCTTTTTCTCTGTTTTCCCATATTTATTCTATTATAATGCAATGTTTAAAGGATTCAGATCAACGAATTAAGGGACTAAGTTTCACTATGATGTTTCAAAAGCTATACTTGTAAAATTTTAGACATGTTCAAATCCAAAGGTTTTGCAGATGAAAGTTGAAAGTGGATTTAATTTGAAAACTACACATTCAGTAGGGTAGAAAATATTGAGGAAAAAAGAAGAAATAGCTTGTAAAAAGTTATTTTTCTTTTTTCTACAATTTTTACTCAATTATAAAATCACAGGGACGTAAAACAAGGGATTGACCAGGAAAGGGTTAAAAAATGTTTTCATTTATAAATACTTCTCGCTTACATTTTCATTTCATTTACATTTCCTTCTTGTTTCTTAATCATTTGCATTCCCGTTTTACATACGTGTTTATAACAATTTGAAATAAATCGTGTTCACGTGTACTAAAACAATTATTTGTATTTGCTAAAAAAAATGATAAAAACTATATTTTGTGCGTATTAGTTTATCGTTGGAGCATTGAGGATTCGAATTACTAAGATGTGAACTTAACCCAAGTCCTGTTTAATATATTGCCATGCATGTGGTGTAGAAAAAGATCAGACTGTGCATATATGCTATTGCTCTTTGTATGGTTTGTCCGCTGAGCAAACAAAGCGGGTTCAAACATAAGTACATGTATGATGACGTTTTTTTTGGTTCATACCTCCATGAAAACAAAAATAGTCTCTTTATTTCTTATGAATGAATGCAACCAAAGAAATCAAGGCAAACATTTTAATACTTTAAAATAAAAGTGTATTCATCTTTTTTAAGCGCATGCATACAAAATAGCTCTCAAAAGTTTGTTCATGGAAGTATGAACAAAAAAACCCAACAAAACATAACGTCAAAGTTGCTCCCAGCTCTTCAAATGAATTGACTAATCGCTGGCCCCGCCCACTGACTATCTAGGCCCCGCCCATTAATTTCGATAGGAAGTATCGCTTCGATTTTTAACAGCGTTATTTTGCAAGATTTATGGTCAGTTGCATGTAACAAAAAAGTAAAATGGTTGGTTGGTGACCTAAACGTCGTAATTACAGCTTGAATAAATAGCCAGCCAAACAAACAATAAAGATAAATAAAATGGCGGTCAATGTAGGGGCTGATAAGCTCAGGTCCAGGCTAAATAAATTATTTGATTGGTCGGTTTTTTCCTTGATTGACAGACGCGATTGTTCGAATCGTTCGAGAATTTCAGAAGTAATCGTACGTTTTGTGTGTCTCTTTGAATGAATATCAAAGGCTCTAGCTTAATGGGTGTTTTATTATTCATGTAAGAAACTGTATTACAATAAAAACCATTGCCTAACATAGTAGCTTTTTTTAATTAAAGAATCACATTTGTCATTTGAATACTAGTCAAACTTTTTAGCAATTGAAAATAACGGATCGCAAAGTCCAGTCGATCACAAAAATGGATTGATCAATCAACCATTCAAACCTAAGGTGAACGATTAAGATGTTTATTGGTTGGAGACTTGAAAGTCGCAGATAAGGTTGTTGTTTTTTTAGCTGTAGTGACGAATTTTACTCACAAACAAACGATTTGATTAATGTTTCATCTCTCTGACAATGTATTATAAATTATTAAAAATGATGTGGTTTGATTCCTGAGTAAAATTACGCTATCGGAGGTTAGAGGGCGTGGCCTGCGATCCTTTAATTATTCTATTAATTTAGCGCATGCGTCAAATTTCCACCATTACACATGTGCGCCAAATAAAGACTCAGATCAGCCTGTGCATCCGCACAGTCTGATCAGTCTTCACTCTGCGCTTTGTAGATAGATACTGACCCAAAGCTTCTTTAAACAATCAGCGAATGTTCTAATTGCCCGAATGGCTCACTAGGGTGCTCAATGTGCGCGAATCACACACATGCGAAATGGTTGGAAATGTCACGCACAGGCTCAATTTATATCTTTGCATCTAAGCATTTACATCTTCGACACTGGACAGTAATTTCAGATGAAGTGCATTTGGTAGAACGATCTGGTTTCAACTTTTAGATAGAACGAATAAGAAAAAACTTGAAAATCGGCGTTTTAACTTTTATGGGTCGCTGTTATATTACGCACGAGGACGTTTAACGCGGACAATTTTGAAAACTTACTTAAACTGTGCTTAAAGGCAAGCTGTCGCAATTTAAACATCAAATTAATCTACGAAGAAAACGTATTTCTAGAATCTAAATAATTATTTTTTTACAATTGAATTAAGAACGCCTTGAAATACAAATATGATATCGCCAGACGTTACTTTATGGCACGGGGACATTTCTGTAGATAATTATAATTGTAATTTTCAGCTAGTAATAATCAGACCATATCCAACGTTGATTTGTAAATGATTTCTTTGGTAAAACATCTTTTGATTTGAGAGATTATTCTTAGATACGAAATGATGTCTTTTAAAATCGCATATGTCATTTTCCAGTTCAAGGGGACACGTTGGTGCTTTCTTGATTTTTCTCAAGGTTGTATAATACAAATTCTAATTTTTACAAATGATTTAAATCGTTACAGTCGGAATTTGTGCAAAATCATTTTTACAGAAAGTTTATGGGAGTATCTTCGCTCTAACAATGCGACAAAGAAAATGCGAAAAGCTATGAATAAAATGTAACGGGTGACATAGTAATTTTACAGAATTTTATCCTTTCGTTATGTCACTTTCTTGCGTTAGTTGTAGAAAATATAGAATTATCTTAGAATATGAATCTCAGAGTTCACCGAGAGTAAACTGCAACTGTAGACTTAAATACTTAATCCATAGAATGCCTACGCCATAAAAAGTAGTTTTTATATATTTCAGAAATATTGCAAACTCTGCCTGCAAGTTCGTCTCCTGTGTATTTTGCTCACTTGAGCAAATTGTGTTCGATGTGAGTCTGATCAGAGTATTTATTATGCACACTGCTTTGTATTAACACATGAATTAACTCTATTCAAATTGTAGAGAACTCCTTCAAAAGCATGCTATTCAACCAATTCTCATTCAATCCTTTTTAATGCATCTCAAGGGAAAAGCCTTGGAAAATATTGTTATGCCCCTCCTTCGGACCCTACATCTCAAAAACTAGGGACGGGTTATTCCCTAGACTCGGGAATCAATGGCAAAGTGTGGCCTGGGTCAAGAAAGGGTCAAAAGGGAAGGAATTACCAGGGACCTCTTGAAACGAGATCCCTTCAAGACGGGTCTATCCGTAACCGGAGCAAGGGAAAATGTATATAACGACCTCTTGATGCGATTAAAGCAAAGACAAGGTTAAAAGAGGACTATGAGCCAGCCCTTTCGGTTTAACAAATTTTAATAAAGAATATCGACAATTTCTCAGAAAGGTTAAACTAGATAGATTTACTAAGTTAATTTACATAAAGATATTCTGCTTAAGAAGGCTGAGTAACGACCTGTTAACTCTGACGCGAGATTTATTGTTGACTTCGTAAGAGCCAGAAATAAATGAAAATATTGCAATTTCTTGTCAAAAGCGTAAGCTTTATAAACATGATTTCGATAATATTTAAAGATATTTTCATTATTCCCAAGCAAACTCTGAAATAAAAGGTATTAAGATTTTCTAAGTATCGATTATCCACGGACGGAGCCTAAGAAATTTGGGAAGTGAAGTGAGGTAAGGAATCAACACAGCACCGGCTTATCTACAGTCGCGCCTGCTCAGATTGCGGTAACCTGCGCGTGCAGCACCCGGAATCCTCATCGTGAGGATTCCAGGCGCTACCCGTGAGGAAACTTGTCGGTCGGAGATCTCCTCTGAGGACTCGTTACTCACAACTCTTGGACGTGAGTAATTCCTCACAAGGAAAGGACACCTCAACTATTCTCACCAGAAATGAGGAAACCATTACCAATCTTTCAGAAACTTACAAAAGTCAAATTAAACAAGTGTTTTATCATACATAACAAAATCAAAAGGTCTAGTAATAGACTTGTTTGAAAGCTAAACTGACGAAAATGTAATATCTTGTTACTGAGGAAACTTGTAATAACAAACGTGCTTAAAACACATCTTGCGAAAAGATATCGACCCTTGAAAGGTTCCTTAAAACACAATGTGACATGTATTCCAATTTATAAAAAAAACAAATTCAATTTAAAGGTAGGTATCGATGTTTTTTTCATGTCACAGATTTTAATTATTCTTATTCCCTTTCATACAATATTAGAATACAATATTCTGAAAAGTAGTTTTGTGAAAATCAGAGGTCGTTTATCAGAAAAAAACCGGGTATTTCCCTAATAGCATACGTAGGCTATTAATCTAAAAATAGATTAACCCGAGAAAGTTGCAAACAATAAAAGATCATTCACGCGATGCGAATAACCGTTTAAATCTCGAAGTCAGGTGTTATGTTCGCTAGGCTGTCTTAAATTCTATAAAGATCAGTCCAAAACTGTCCTAAGCCTTATTACGAATATTAACACTTACCGTAGTTTATCGTTAACAATTTGATATGATATGATTTAGGACGTTGATTGTTTCGCTAGTAAATTGATTATCTTCCGTTGACTGGGTGATATACGAATGAGGTCATGCGACGACGACACTCGAATCTTCCGCTGAACCTTTCCTGCATAACCACAAAAAGTCACTTTAACCCTATAAGATTATCACCAAGACGATTTCTGACTAACATTTAAGTATGAAATGTTCATTGGATCGTAACTTTCGACGTTTTGAAATTTTTTAGTCAAGGTCTGAGAAACATCGATACCTCACTTAATAAGACAGTCAAAATAGACATACAAATCATTAGACCTGTACTTTCTGACTTATTAATGCAGATGACAATACAAAACAAGTGCATATGAACTCAATATGTATACCTCGACCACACAAAATTACATTGCAACCTAGTCAGTTTTCATACAAAAAGGGACAAACTCCTGAAGAAGACCCATTCCTCACAATATATTTGAACAATAAAGAAATTGTTTGTCACAAGCTTGATGGTTTCATTCGGGGGGGGGGGGGATACCGTAACTTTATTTCTAGACTATCTGTTTATATGTCATTACCAGAGAACAAAATCTCAGATTGATCTAAATCGGAAAAAGTTGAAGTCGACTTTTGAAAGTAAGTACCACCCAGGGTATTAAAAAGTTTGAGAAAAGGGAAATTGCTTGTGACGAGCAATTTCTCCTTTTCTCACATTTTTTTCGTGTATATAGTTTTCTTTGGGTGTGTGGCAATACGTATCTGTATGTCAATGGGTTAAATATATTGTCATGCTTAAATACTTTTTGTATTAGTAATCGGAGGTGAAAAAAAATCAAGCAGCAAGACCAGGTGCGACTACATATGAATTATCTAGCAAAATCGAATCGAAAGGGATTAATCTAAGTAAGATCTTGTTTTTTCATTTTTGATTCTCATTTGAAGCAAAAATATATAGGTTTGTTTGTTTTGTTTGTTTGTTTATTTGTTTGTTTGATTGTTTGTTTGATTGATTGACTGATTGATTGGGTTTAACGCCACTTTTAACAGTATTTCAGTCATATCGCGGCTGCTGGAGCACCTAACCATGGATTGCTGGTACTGCTCACAACAGTAATACCGCTACATCCTTTCCGAGCCTCCAGCTGTTCTTCCCACTTAGGTTTACGATTGTCCCGCCATTGGTGGGAGACAAATTTCGGATAAGACATAACCGTGGGAGGGGGTTGAACTCAGGACCCCATGACTAGGAGAATATAGGTTTAACCCAAATCGTCTATTTAAAGTACATTGTGTGTATTTTTAGTGGTGCGGTTCTTTGTAATCATTCAACAAACATACTACCGTATCTCCTAGTTTTGACGTGGGGTCAAATTTTGTCGTTCAAAATGGAAATACCGAATGACCTATATAAGGCCAGTCACATTACAGTTAATGTGACTTTCAAAATTCGACTCCTTGATTTAACAATTGGCGGATCGCTGGCCACGCCCACTGAGCTCCGCCGGTAGGTCCAAGTTCGTTTTCAAAGGGCGTTATATTGCAAAATTTATGGCCAGTAACATGAAGAAAAATGGATGGTTGGCGACCTAAACGTCGTAGCTATAACTTGAATAAGTTGTAGCTACGACGTTTAGGTCGCAAAACCAACAAAAAAAACTTCACAGAAATTATGTTTAATATCAGAATTCAAATTTCACACCCCCCCCAGTCTGAATGACTTGATTGGTCAGCGGAAATTTTGATTGACGATCACCATCCGTTAATTACCGGACGAACTAATTTTAGACGGGTCGTTAATGGAAAGAAGTTGCATTCTCAATTATTAATTCCCATATTTACAGAATACATCGCGCGCGCAAGAAAAAATAAAAAAAAAGAAATTGGTTCCTCCCTTTCTCAAATTCTTTCACGACTCTCCAAGAATTACCTGCGTTATAGAAAGAGTCATTCTACAGTGCATGGTGTTACAGCGATATATATATATATTATATATATATATATATATATATAAATGTGGGATAAATTGTATTCAAACAGTGTAAAATATATGGATTATCAAGTTATAACCCTAGCGCTTTCGAAACTAAAAGTTTCTTCATCAGGGGTTCAATGACAACTGACAGAATGGATGAAAAATCTTATTTTGATGGGCTGGCGGAAAATTGCAGGTCAACCTATGGGTTGATGTGCGGATCTGATGTCGTTTTTATTAATCCCAAAGGGGTGGATCGTGTTAAGACGCCTGATCCAATAGGTCTCCCGAGATTTGCGTTGTTTGTCGGACCATTTACTGTTTGCTTCAATGCAACACAGGATAACATCGTTAAATGAATGGCCGACTTCGCTAAAATGTTCTGCAACTGGAGATCTATTGAATCTACGTGTTTTCCAGTCAGATCTGTGCAAATTCATACGTTTGTTTATCTGCTGTTTGGTTTCGCCAACATATTGTTTGTTGCATATGGTGCACGTCATTAGATACACTGCATTTGCAGTTTTGCAGGTGTGTGTACCCTTGACTGAGGAAACAGCGCCAAGACGAGATTTGAAAGTCTGCGTATCATGCATGATATTGCACGTCTGACATCTAGGTGCATTACACGGTCCAGAATTTCCAAGAGAGTTGTTTGTTGTGACAATGCCTACTTTGGCTCGTACCAAGAAGTCTCGAAGTGACTTAGGTTTGCGGTAGGCGACAACTGGTTTCTCAGGAAACATTTTACTGAGTTTGCTGGATGACTCAATCTTGGACCAGTGTTTTTCTATAATTGAGTTTACGTTTGGCAAGTCTGGATGGTATGTCAGAACAAAAGGGATTCTGTTTGATTGCTGTACAACTTTAGTCTTTAACAAGAGATCCTCTCGCTTGGCAGTGGAAGCTCTTGCGATTGAGGAAGACACGATATTTTTGGGGTAACCTCTGTTTAGTAAGTGCTCTGATAACTCTCTCGAGCGTTGATAATCCATATATTTTACACTGTTTGAATACAATTTATCCCACATTTATTTAAACTATTTAGTATTCTTGCATCCTCAGGGATCCAGTGTTTTAGAAAGAAATTGCGTTGGTATTTTGTTTTCTTTCTCTTATCCTATTATATATATATATATATATACAATGTATATAAACACACACACACACACACACACACACACACATTTAAAGTCCTAATTACAATGAATCTATTTAAAGCGGCTCTTGAACAGATTTTCATGAAATTTTGATACAGGAAAATACTCTGGTTTCAATAGTTTAATGGCATTTTCACAAAAACGTCCTTTCTTCGTGATAAATCTTATAATCCAATTCAATGCAATATATTCCACAAGCCCTGCTTTGAAACATCGGCATTAATCGGATGAGGCCGTTAGCGTTCGGGTAAGTCGATATATACTCAATTGATAGCAGAAGCCAATAACCTAATTGGTACGTCACGTTATCTTCCAATAGGTGGCAATTTTCGGAGAATATGACATGAGCAGACAACGTGGTACGTAATAGAAACCGCAATAAATCGTATTCATCCGATGAATTCGGGTTCCATTCGGGTCCTACTTCGTTGACTTATTTTGCGTCTCTCAACGCGAAATACTTTTGTTTCTTTTCTTTCTTTTTTAAAATTATGAACGATCATTTTCATAACAAAGTCAGTCTGATTCCCCCTCTTTTAGATATCTGAAAGAATTAAAGCTAAGAATTTGAAAAAAAAAAGAGAAAAAAACGCCGCCGTCATAGCGCAGTTGGTAGCGCGACTGTCAATCTAGAGGTCCCGGGTTCGACCCCCCGACGGCGGCACTCATCCTTTCCGACTATTTGTCTCTCACCAATGGGTCGATAATCGTTGACCTATGTGGGATAGCAGCTGGAGGCTAGGAATGGATTTAATGGTAGTACTGGTGTGAGAAATACCAGCGATATAACTGAAAGATTGTTGAAAGCGGCGTAAAACCCAATTCAAACAAACAAAGAATTTGAAAATTGAGAACCCATTTTTTTCTTCCATAATCTGTGCAAGAGCCGCTTTAACACATAATAATTTACTACAGATTGCTTTAGGTGGTATGTACCTTTCAGCATTAGATTCAGATCAGACTCCCCCCCCCCCTTTTTTTTTTTTTTTTTTTAATTGGGTGTTCTGCTTGAACACTTAGAATCGTTTGGATAATCATAGTTTAAATCTAAGCTTAAGTATAAATTTTGGTTTGTCGAAAAGCAATCTTGCAAACAAAAAATAGTCTCAATTTTGCAGGCACAAAATGCTATGCTACACCGGGTTTATCTTGTCGGAAAACAGTAATGATTTTAAACCTGAGGTAAGAAAAAAAAGGTACATGAAGACTAGCACTCTACGTGCTTAATAATTTAGAACAAACATTGCCAAACTTCTTTTGAAAATACTTCTTCGGCTTGTCTGAGATAGACATTTTCTCTTTTCAGTCTTGCTGTATCTAGGCGGGGATATTCTTTTTGTGAAGTTCAACAGAATTTGTAGAAAAAATTCAATTCAAGTAAAACTTTTGGTTGCCACAGAAATGCAAAATATTTGGGAAGTCTCATAGAATTCTTTTTGTGAGAAATCATGATGATAGAGATTAAGTATTTTTCATGTGACAATAATTTAAGTTTTAGTTTCGTCTTTCGAAAGCGAGCGTTCTGACTGGCCGAAAAATACTAATAACTCCATGAACAAGTTTTTTAGCACGCAACTATATAGAATGCTTGCGCACAAAATGGTTCGATGAAAAATGTATCAAAATTTGTTAAATATTTGCTTTTGTCGCTTGATGTTATTGAATTATAATTTAATTTTTAGTTTCGTCTATCAAAAACCAGCGTTCTGATTGGCCGAAAAAAATCATTCATAACTCCATGAACAAAATTTTGAGCACGCAGCGATTTTGTATGCTTCCGCACAAACTAGTCCCATACAAAAAGGTATCGAAATTTGTGAAGCTTTTGTTTTTATCGCTCGATGCTATTAAATTATAAGAAATGCAGTGAATATTTTTTGTTTTCATGGAGGTATGAACCGAAAAACCTAATCACACAATGTATGAATCCGCTTCGCGTATTCATACAGTGTGATTAGTTTTTCCGGTTCATACTTCCATGATAACAAAAAATATTCTCATCATCTCTTAAATAAGGAATGAAGATTTTTTTCAAGGGTGTATGAAACGAAAACCCTAATCACACTGAGTATGATTAGGTTTTTCGTTTCATATCTCCATGAAACGAAAAAATATTCTCTTCATCTCATAAATTTGTGCTGATCCTGACATTTGTTTCTCACCAATGGGTGGATATTCGTAAACCTAAGTGGGATAGCAGCTGGAGCTAGAGAAGGATGTAGTGGTAGTACTGGTGTGAGAAATACCAGTAATCTATTGTTAGGTGCTCCAGCCGCCGCGTTATAACTGGAATACTGCTAAAAGTTTCGTCAAATCCCATTTAATCAATCAATCTTCATTAGTTATGGACAAAAATGCTCCTGTGGTACATCTGGCTTTACATAGAGACAAAGATGGAAATCTTTTAAGATCGTTATGTGAGAAACATGTGATTTCGTATTTTACATGCGTCATTATTTGGCGGTCCTTTACATAATGTGTTAAAACATACCCAATGTCAAATGCTGTGTGTGCTATATGATTACAGAGGCGACGGTATGAAAGTGAAAAGCTAATCATCTAAAACAAGACTTAACATAAAACAAAAATGCAATCATCAAAAGAAGTTTATAAGTAGTCTTTGGAAATATTAACAATTTCTGCGATCCTAGTTATTTATATAAAATTTAAATTTCTAGTTTTGTCTATCAAAAGAAAACGTTCTGATTGGCCAAAATATAGCCATGCCTCCATTAACAAAATTTTGTTCACGTAGATATTTTGAAAGCTTTTTAGTCAAGCTGTGGTTGAGTTTAGATCTCCAACCAACGATGAATATTTTCTTTTATATCCCTGACACCATATTTTACAAACTGACTTCGTATATTATCAAAAACGAACTGGCGTCCGGTGGACGTGGCCTGCGATTCGTTGATTTATTGGGGAGTGTTTTGTTTGAATGGGGGTTTAACACCGCTTTTAACAATTTTTCAGTCATAGCTCGACGGATTGAGCACCTATTAATGGATCCCTAGTATACTTCGTAGTATTAAAAGATCATAAACGAATAAGGTCGGTTATTCCCATGCGATTAGTCACGTCATCCATTCATATTTAATTGTGTAAATGGGGGTCAACGATTTACTTACTCCATCTGGCCTCAAATGGTATTGACCCATTTATATAATGTTAATCAATCCTCACATAATCTGGCCGTATCCTGACCATATTCATTGTCAGTGTCTCAAGGTCAAGACTACACTATATAAGACGTGTTGTGGGGTAGATGGAGGTTAGAAGTCGACGACACTGATACACACAAACTTACTATTGCTAAAATCTTTTGAAATAACAAACGCTGAATTCAACCATCAAGGTAAGTGGTTTATTCCTTAAGTCTATTAAGGTATTAATTCTATTATAATTTGGGACCCAACAGACGAAAACAGACCTTTTGGGAAGTGCGTTAAGCATCTACCCTGGTCAGAAGGCTTGGGATGTGCAGACTGACCGGGTTCGAAACCTTCGCAATAAGAATATATTTTACGATTTTGAATAAATGTTTCTAAATATCTTTTGGTCTCTTTGCGACATATTTTCTGACAAGGCTTACATTACATATTTCAGTATTATTATCACTTTTATTACTTAGATTATAATTATTGTCATTTTATTGTTATGATCGTTACTATAATATTCATTTTTATTGTTTTAACCCATTCCCACTTGACGAAATTTTAGACTGGTCCAAATTGAAAGAAGATGCAGAAGACAATTTCAAGTTGATGGAATTTTAACTTTTTTCACCTTTTTGGATAGAAAACATTGTGGATAATGAAGAAATTGCTTAATACAAGCAATTTCTTCATTTTCCACAATGTTTTCCAAAGCTTTTTTCTTGAAGGGCGTAAAAAGGAGGGATTGAGTTGGAATGGGTTAAATCACCTCTGAATACTAAAATTTATATGGGTTTTGTGATCCAATTTCAGATGTTGATCAAATCCGACTCGACAGGTGTATTTACAATTGATCTTATAACCATGAACACGTCAGAAGATGTAATTCATGAAGGTAAAGGTCAAGAAAAATTCATAGAATGTCATGGTCACAAGGTTGCTAAGCACTACGATAAATTGGTGGAAGTTGCCCCAGAGAAGAGACGCGAAAGCAGAATTTACCATATGAGGAATTTTAACAACTGGATTAAAAGAATCAGTATAAGTAAGTCACATGAGTTTGTCCCAGATTTTAAAACCTTTTGCATACTCAAGTAATGTAATTTTTAGTTTCGTCTATCACAAACGTGCGTTCTGATTGGTCGAAAATAATTATTCATAACTCCATGAACAAAATTTTGAGCACGCAGCGAAAATAGACCCATACAAAAAGTATCAAAATTTGTAAAGTTTTTTTTTTTTTTTTTTTTTTGCTCGATGCTTTTTAATTATAAGAAATGAAGAGAATATTTTTTGTTTTCATGGAGGTATGAACATCTGGAAGTTTGAGTAATCATTTAAGAGATGAAGAGAATATTTTTTGCTTTCATGGTGGTATGAACAGAAAAACCTAATCAAACAATCAATGAATCCGCTTCGCGTATTCATACATTGTGATTAGGTTTTTCAGTTCATACCACCATGAAAGCAAAAAATATTCTCTTCATCTCTTAAATGATTACTCAAACTTCCAGATGATATTGAGGGCAAAAGTATGGCAAATGTATGAAACTAGAAGACCGTCCTGGAAAATTGCCACTAACTACACAAGAAGTACTATTAAAAAGAAATTATCATACTTTAGTACGAACAGGTTTTACAATCTCTGAAATAGCCCTGAAATAGACTATATGTGACCATGAATTAAGGACAAGGACTCTAGTTTCGAATGTATTTGATTCATACTTCTTTATAATCCATCAAAATTTACCTGATATAAATTAAATTTTGACGGCCGTTTCCGATAGTTCGGAGTCTTACATCGCCGAGGTAGCGTCATTACAAATTTAAAATTTTAGCCCTCCCCCCTCCCCAATTTGAAATATTTCCAAATGACCAATCGCTGGCCCCACCAACTTACTTCGTAAACCCCGCCCAATGACTCCAACAGAAAGTTCCGCTTCGATTTTAAACAGCAATGATTTAATTATAAGTTTCGTCTATCAAAAACGGGCTTTCTGATTGGTCGCAAAAAAAAACTTGAACAAAAATTTGAGCACGCACCTATTTTGTATGCTTCCGCAAAAATTAGTCCCATACAAAAAGGTTTCAAACGGTGTAGGGTTTTTGCTTTTTTCGCTCGTACTATTAAATTATAAGATATGATGAGAATATTTTTTGTTTTCATGGAGGTAAGAACCGAAAAACCTAATCACACTTAAGTATGAATCCGCTTCGCATATTCATACAGTGTGATTAGTTTTTTCGGTTCATACCTCCATGAAAACAAAAAATATTCTTCATCTCTTAATTATTTTGAAATATTTATGGCCTTTAGCACGTAACAAAAAGGAG